>JAUCMU010000606.1:0-11726 GCA_032275025.1 Enteromius treurensis | reverse complement strand
CCATCTCCACATCATTGCATTCAGTTTTTATTCACAATTTGTTTAGTGTCCCAACTTTTTTGGAATCCGGTTTGTAAGAAGACCTGTTGAACTTATTTTAGAACTAGTTCACTGAAAGAATGTCCAAAAGAATTGAAATTAATTTGGACTTCCCATCATGTGGTGTTTTGCCCCCGAATGACTTAGCGTTTTGAACAAATTGGTTGAGTGAATGATTCAGTGACTCATAAAGGCATGAATGAAATGATGTTTTTGAATCGTTTAAGTGATTAAAATATGTGATTTGTAATCCTGACCAGACAGTAGCTATGTGTTTAGAGCTGTTTTGTGCATTTTTAAGTATCACATCTTGACATCACATCATGTACATTTAAATGCCAAATTCAGAGAAAGAGGTGTTTTTTAACTTGTGCCAAAAAGAGCTAATGCAAATAATGGGAAATTAATTCCTCCATGGACATCAAAAAAAGATAACTTGCTTTTTCAGCAGTTTACCAGGAATTGACAATTTTTTTCTTTTGATTCAATGGATGAAAATAGCATGAATTATTCTCATAGAGAGTATTATTCCACAAATTGCCTAAGAAGGTTGTTTCTTTTTTCTTTCTTTTTTCCTCTCAGGTTTCACATGACTTTGCAGTAAACTTCAACGAGGAAAACCCAGAATGTGCAGGTATGTGAAGCATTCATCCCAATTGATCTATTCCAGAACATATTAAATGATCTCCTGAAGCATTAACTTCACTGTGCGATCTTTGCCCACTGGGACTGAACTACTTAAATCCTCAACATAACACTGTCAAAGTCAAAAAGATCAATATATGCATAGCTGAATTACAGAGCCACGCTATTGACAAAGGTGGATGCATTAATGTTTAATGCTGCTATTAAATATATGGCCAGAGGGGAATGTCTGAAGGAGGGAAGCCTCGATGACGTAGTTGTCACACTCTCCCCTTCCCCACTAATTAGTCTTTTGGGTCCATGACAGCGGGTAGAAATGACTATATGAAAATGATCTTTTAAGGCTTGGTGAAATGATAATGGCACCTTTTTGATCAGAACTTCTTGTACAGAGTTTTAGGACATTGTTTAATTTTGTAGGATAAACGTTTACATATTTTAACACTATTTCATACCACTCTGCTTTTGATCTAACCTCCCAGTGCTTCAAAAATCAAGATTGTTTTTAGTCTGTAATCTCTTGGTAGGCTTGCATCATCCCAACCTGTTTAAAGTTTAAATCTCTTGTCTCCTAAAAGGGTATCTGCTATTAGAGAGTAAAGATGAAAATATAAGAACAATGAATGCTTCAAATGCAGAAACAGATGGGAAAGTAAAGTAATATAAATGATAATTCTGTAGTCGTGAGAAAGCCTCTGCCAAGCCGTCTATGCATTCAAATGTAACCCAACTCTCTTTGGGATGGCGTTGGCTTGGAAGTCAAGTTGCAAATTATTAGATTTTGTGTTTCGTTTGCTCTCAGGTTGTGTTTGGCGCTTAGCTTTTCCCATCATCCTTGCCTTCAGCCACGAGCAGGATGAATTGATCATCGCTCCAGTGTATTGGTGTCACTTGATTTCCCTTGCTATTTCTGTTCCACCTCTATCAGCGCAGACACACCAGGGTGGCGCCCAGAATGGGCACAGACCACTCAGCTTTTGATCAAGCAGCCAGGCCTGTCTCTTCCAGGAATAGCAAATGGCTCGCAGCCCCACCAGGACACATGCCAGCCAATCTAGCCCGAGCAGAGAGCGCACCTTTCCATCCTGGTATTGTCTGGAAAATCCAGCATGACAGTTTTGCGCTCGCGACGAAACCGGGGCGAGACACACAGTACGCTTAAATGGTGTAAATGACATTGGTGTGCCATTATAAGTCATTTTTACTTTCAAAATATTGACAACCCATTGTAGACGAGCCGTGGCAAGGTGTCTGGAGACCACGGTTGTTTGCTTTCCATGAAAGAAACCAATTTGTAGTCTTCTTACTCTTTCGAAGTCATTCATTTGAAAAGTGTTGCTTATCTGTAGACCTTTAAGCAGTGGGGTGTAAACATCTCGCTACAATCAAGGAGTCAAGGTTTACAATAACCTGCTGAATAAACTATTCTTATGCCACACCAAACTTTGCCCATCACGGCCTTTCCAATAACCTTGAATTGTGTCAAAACCTTTTCTAAGAAGCACATAAATCACAAATCATTCAAGTTGGTAAAATAATAATTTTATAACATTTTTAAAATGGCATAAATGATAAATGCATCTCAACTTGCATTTGATATTTTGGGATCAGTAAAATTTGTAATGATTTTGAAAAAAGTTGCTTATTTATTCTGTTTTAATATTAATAAAAAAATATTTATTATTCCTATATGACAAATTATTCCAGTTTTATCCAATACAATTTAAAAGTAAGTTTTTGTTTACATAATATATGTGTGTGTGTGCCATGTATATTTATTATGATGTGTAAAAATATACATGCATGTATATATTTCAGAAAAATAGGTTATGTTTATAATAAAGATATTTATTATTTTTATGAAATTATATGAATATAAATAAATATATGCAAATATTTTCTAAATATATGCTGTACACTATATGTGTTAATGTTTTTCTGAAAAAAAGACAGTAATTGTTTCTTGTCTAGAAAATCCTTCTTGATTTGAGATTTTTTAAAGATATTTTGGCTGGAAATAAGACAAAAAATCTAGTCTTAGAAAGCCATTTTTGCAGTGCATAAAAATTTACACATAACACACACATATTACAAAATTTTGGATGTGATTAATCGTTTGATAGCACTGATGGAACTTTTTTGAAATATTACAAAAAAGCTTTATACTTACATTTTTCAAAACATGATTTTTGTTACATTTGTTGTCTATAAGCTCAGAAATATTTAAATTTAGCAGAGATAACTAAATTATTTTCACATATTCATTAATTCCCATTCACGATTTCTGCAATTGTTCACTCGTTCATCATCTAGAGTTTTGAGTGTCCCACCTGGTTGCTTGATAAATATGTCATTTCTGGTGTCCAAGGCCTTAAGAATTCCCATGAGCAAGCATGTTGAAGACTTCTCAGGGTTACACGCTAGCTGAGGAACAGCATTTGAGATTAATATTTTTCTCCAGATAGACCTCCTTGGTTGTAACACATCAAAAACATTTACACAATCTAGTGAGTGGAGGAGAATTTTGATGGCCAATGCAATTACTCTAGACCGTAATTAAAGACGGGGTGAAAAAGCAAAGAGTTCATTTAGCTGATTATTGACACTTCTCACTGTGAGTGTGCGCGTTTTTTTCTGAGGGGTTGTGGGACGGTTCACATGTCAGTGACGGTCAATGAAGCCTAGGTGGAACTCCCAATGTGATATCACATCTAACAAGGTTTACAGCTTTCTATTTGCGGAAGGTGATGGATTTTCGTTCATTGTGCTAAGATCACAGGCAGACACAAGGGCACACGCACGTCACATGGTGAGACATTCTCACATCAGCGGTGTGAATTGGCCAAATGTGACTGTCGATGCATGAAGACTTAGAGGGTGTTATGATGAAAGGACGTCAGCAGTAGGTTAATTCAAGCCTTTTAATGTCATCAGCATGACTTATCCTTTAAAGAGACAGTGCGGTTTGCGTGTCAGAGTTGAAGAGTCTATTAGGGTCTCTTTGATTCGTCTTTGCAGGGAAGCCACTGAAGCGATTACATCCATTGACCTCCGCTTTAAAGTCTTCTCATCTTAATTTTCCTGCTGCACAGTGTGGCATGCTTTCACCTTTGAGCCCCTGTTTGTGCGTGTTCAAGCTCACAGGTGTTAATTAAATGAAACAGTTGGAGACGTGGTGAGGAGAGACAGGCTGACCTTAAGATTCATGCTCAGCAAGTCAGTAAACAGCAGTACTGCTTCATTGCAGAGATTGAGACTTCACTGGCATGTCAATGTTTACCACATGAAGAGTTTAAGCATTACAAAAAGAAATAATAAATAAAATGAATACAGTTAATGATCAAATATAATAGTTACAATTATTTAATTTAGTTATTTTAGTATAATTGCTATACTATTGTAGTCTTTGTTAACATTTGGATCATTTTAGTTGTCTCGTTTTAATCAGTTTTTCTTAAAAAACTATAAAATATGTAAAAATATGTAGTTTTTCATTCAAATTTAATTTTTAATTTTAGTTAAATTTAGGAAGTTTTAGTTATTTTGGTACTTCAAATTAAAATAAAAATAAGAAATATTGTTTTGGCATCTAAAATAAATTTTAAGTTTGTTTATAAATCTTTTTCAGTTTAAAAAAAAAAAGATTTTTAGCTACTTTAGTACTTCAATTGAAAGTAATTTTTTTTTGCCTTGCTATTTAGTCTGAAATAAATGTATTTGAAATATGTATAATTTTTTTCCCCCTCAGTTAATGTTTATTGTATTTCAATTAAGATTTTAAAGATATTTCAATTAAACTCAAATAAAGTTTTTATGTTTCATTTTATTTAAATTCATATCTATTTAATTATAAGAAATGATTTTTTCTTCTAGTTTCTAATTTCTAATATTTAGTGTTAATTATGTTAGTACTTCAAATGAAGACTAAAAATGAGAAATGATCTGAAATAAAATTATTCGTTTTTTATGTATATTTTATTTCATTTCAAATCATAATCATTTATTATCTAAATCATGTATTATTATTTTTATTGTGATTTTCTTTTTAGTTAACAAAAACTAAGCCCGGTATTTTATTAGTGAGTAGTCTGTACCTCCCACAGCCCCAGATTTACCTTTTTAAACTTTGCAGGTATTCAGGGTGTAGTAGAGGCCTACCAGAATTGCCTTCCTAAGATCCAGTTGTACGGTCCAACAAACATTGCCCCGATCATCCAGAAAGTGGCCAACTTTGCCTCTGAGGAAATGCACACCAAAGAGGCCATGGTGAGCCGGTTTCAACTCCACCTATTCATCTCACCTATTCGTTTCTCTTGTTCTGAAGTTTGTCTTTTCTTGCCTCGATGCAGCAATACTTCATCCTGCTCATCCTGACGGACGGAGTGATCACAGATATGGCGGACACTAGAGAGGCAATCGTCCATGCCTCTCACCTGCCTATGTCTGTCATCATCGTGGGAGTTGGAAGCGCAGATTTCACCGACATGGAGATGCTGGACGGTGATGACGGAATCCTTCGTTCGCCTAAAGGAGAACCAGTGTTGCGTGACATCGTACAGTTTGTGCCGTTCCGTAACTTCAAACATGTGAGTATATCTTGATACTGAAATTTTCCAAAAATCAGATATAAAAAAAATCTTAAAAATAAAAAAAAAAACTAAATGGTTTTAGTAGTCTTTTTTATTCATATTATATATATATATATATATATATATATATATAGCTTTAATTTGATGTGATTTCAATTAAGTTTTTTTTTTTACATTTTTCAGTTAAGGTAATTTTAGTTTTTTTTTTTTTTTTTTTAGTTTTTAAGTTTCAGCTAATATTTACCTTTTTAATTTTTAGCTTTTTCAACGAGTTAACCCATCCCATTTCAGTTTATTTGTAATAGTTTCAGTTAACAACAAAAGCACTAATACTGACATTTGATGGTTTTAATGTCAAATTAGATTGTTTTAAGTAGATGTAACATATCTAATAATTCTCACTGTAAAACATGCGTACCTCTAATGCTTTGTAAAAAGAAAACTCTGTAACACTTTTTAGTTTAGTCTCTTAACTAGTTGCTTATTAGCATGCAAATTACTAGAATATTAGCCATTTATTAATAGTAATTAAGCACATACTGTATTAACGCCTTATTCTGCGTAACCTTATTCTACATCCCTAATCCTACCTAATACCTAAACTTAACAACTACCTACTAACTATTAAGCAACAAATTAGGAATTTATTAGGGGCAAAGTCATAGCTGATAGTAAAAAAGTGTTTTGTATTCTAAAGCTAAAAAAACTAATTGGAAGCTGAAGTCAAGAAAAGGTCCTTCAAAATTGTACAAGGTTGAAGTCAAGGACACAGCATACTGTATGTTTACCATGTCTATTTAGTTGTAAGTGCCTGGTTTTTCATAACCCACGTCTGAGCTCCCTTTACTTCCAGTGGAAAGTTTATACATGCAGCTGAACTGTAGATCATGCCCTTTAATCAATGCATTGCTATGCAGAGGTTTTCATCCTGCATCTTTAGAATGTCTGAAGTACCTCTAAGGAGAATCTCTCCTGGTTAATTACTCCCTCCTTCCTCTGTGCTCGCCGTCTCACATTTCCCAACCAGACTCGGAGCAATCTAATAACCTTTAGCTTGACTGCTCCATTAATTACCACATCTTCTGCTGGTCCCTGGTGGAAAACAAACCACAGAATACAGAGAGAAGTGTTAACTCTCGAGTGGGTTAACTAGAGTGTGACAAACCCCACAGTCTTTTCTGTTATAAAGGATTGTGTTTTTTAATAAAGAGTCAAGAGGTCTTTTGAAGAGGGGTTTAGATTCTGTGATTTAGAAATTATTATTATTATTATGTTTTGGGGTCTGTGAGGTTTAATTTATTTATTTTTGAAAAAGAATTTTATATTCTTATTAGCGGTGGGCCGTTATCGGCGTTAACGTGCTGCGTTAATGTGAGACTCTTATCGTGCGATAAAAAAATATTGCCGGTAATCTATTCACAAAGGTGTGTTGTGAGCTGGGTCTATACTACGCAAGCTATGATGACTTTCATCTTGATATTTTAGCACGGATGTATACCTCGCCGAAATGCACTAGTTTTCTGAACTATTGTACGTGTGAGCTTTGATTCTTATCACCTGTCGTCTGTGATTTTCATGTACCATTTCAGACTGTACTAACACCACCGCGTTTTTTATTTGTAGTAAAACCATGTTTAATTTCGATAGTTAGAACATATGTAACCGAGTACAGAAATGTAGTTATCTTACCTGATACTGATATTACAATAGCCAGTCTTAACAGTTTACATGATCTGGCTCTTTATTTGTATTTTTTTTTATTTCTTTTATATATCAAAATAGATTAAACGTGTAAGAGCATCTATGGCATATCGTGTTGGCCAAAACACACAAGGAAATGCGTTGTGAAAAATTATATCACAGACATTGCATTTGGATTCTAGAATTATCACAGAGGTTGTGAGAGAAAAACACAGACATGGCAGATTCTGATGAGATTAAAATCAGCAAGTACGTCTGTGAAACAAAACATTCTCTAACTACCCCCTGTAAAACTAGTCCTGTCCGGATAGAGCTTTACTTTTAGTCATTATTTAGGTAGCACACATACTCTGAATGCCTTTGGCAGAATTCAAATGAGCCATTTTTAATCTAGATTAAAAAAACTAATCCATGCCCAGCCCTAATTCTTATACAGTACATCATAGTTGAAACTGATTAAACAGGACATTTGTACTGTTTTTTAAAAAAATTAAAATTTTTCAAATATATGTTTAAATTATTTGTAACTTTTTAAATTTTCAGAAAAAATATCAACTTCCACAAAATATTTTTAACAATAAAATAACATAAAATTTCATGCGCACCAAATCAGCATATTAGAATCATTCTGAAGGTTGACACTAAATATTCAAATGACGCTAAAAATTAATCTTTGGCATTACATTAATAGTAGTTTAATATAAAATAAAAATAATCTTTTTATTGAAATGTATTTATTATCTATTTTTATTGTATTACAAACAAATGTTGAGACCTCTGAGGTGGAACAGGCCACAGTCCCCATTTTTAATGTGCCAATAAAGTTCAATGTTAAAAACGAGTTACTAGATTAATTTCGTTAAATATAGTTTATCTAACATATGGGTTAATAAAACCATGAGGTTTGTATATTTAGTTCTTTTGAATTTAGTTATCTTAATTTTTTGTATATACTATATATATAGATATTATACACTGTATAGAGAGAGAGAGAGAAAGTGAGAGAATATTTGAACTAAATATATATATAATCAAAATCACAAACTATGCTACAGATTAAAATTTTCAGAATTTGTTGCATGTTTTGCTATTCAGAGTTTGATTGATTTTTAATATATATATATATATATATATATGAATATATTTTTGAACATGATAGAGCATTAGCTTTTTGCAACAGTTCATGGATATTTTAATTCTGAAGCTATATCAAAGTAATAAAATTGTGCGGGGGCTCATGTATTGAATCTGTGCTTTAGCGCCACTCAGTGGACATTTCTCTTTGAAACTCCGGCGAAACGTGCAGTAAGGTAGAGTACATAAAAACGATGTTGCACAAAAAGTGCAAAGAGGTACATAATTTTATGAGACCAGGTTGGTTACATATATTTTTTAAACATTTTTATGATAATTTATTTATTACAACAGTCCACATATAGAACATGATCATAAATGAATCTACAGTATACACCTGGCATGACATCTTTCTAAATGTGACATAGTGTCACATAAGCCAAAGTGATGGTTTATTGGGATACTCTCGAGAAATATGCCAAGACGTGTTTTCTTTCCAGACATGTACTGTATTGATAGCCCCTGACAAACACCACCATCTCAGCCGTGTCCCTCTATCTGAGAATCTCTTCTCCTGCATCTAATTGGCCAGCAGGGTGTTTGACACGGCTATCCTCTGACTTCCTCTCAGCTCCTCCAGGCGTCTTTAAGTCACATGAGTCACTTTTGCTCAAGTCACCGGATGTTTTTCATCACCGTGCATGTGGGTTCCAGCAAGTACAGTATCTTCACACATCATTAGCGCAGGAATGGCAAACCGGACCAGATGGCGAAACGGAGAAACGGCCCTGCGAATGTTGATTCACTCTTTGTTTCTGTTCTTCTTCTGCATCTTCTCAGGCCTCTCCTGCTGCTTTGGCAAAAAGTGTCTTAGCTGAAGTCCCCAACCAGGTGGTGGACTATTACAACAGCAAGGGGATCAAGCCCAAGTGCCCCAGCGAGTATGAGTCTTCCAGGACGTTTGGCCACTGAAGCACCGAGCTAACGCTCATTACAAAAACTAGCACGTTTCTGTGAATTTGAAACCTAATCTGTTCTACTTTGTTTCGTGTGCATGCGTAGCCTGTGAGGCTTGCATAGGTGTTGCAATGCTACTATTATGTACATGTGTACATGTACAGACTTACAACCACGGAGAAGGCAAAAACTGTCCTACTGATGTAAGCATGATGACTGAGGTTAGCTGAAGAATAGCTGGATTCTCTGTTGTTTTCTTTTCTATAAAGGTTTATTGAGATTTTGCTAAATTTCGTAATGTTCTTACATTGTAAAGCATTTTGGATCTTAGGGAATTAGATTATCTGTGGACATTCAGGCTTTCTTTTTCTCTAGTTTCTTCGCAGATGCAGGGCCAGATGCATGATTGTATTTTGCATGTTAATAATAATCCAGCCTCGTTTTTCTACTGGTCCCATTTGGGGCCTGCTATATGATTTTATGTGAAGCTGCTCTTCTGAAACCAGTCCACAAATTCAAATTTAGAATGAAGTATTTATTTTGGTAGTTTAAAGTGATGATGTAACAGATTGTTTGAAAATAAAGTTTGTGTTATGAATGATGCATTTTTCTATGTTTTTCTACTGTTAGCCCATAATATAGTTTTCTGCCATCAATCTCCAAAAAAGCAAGATCTAAAAAATATTCTGTGACTTTTAAAGGGGTCTTTATAGTATGGAAACACGTTTCTGCCACTCAAAAAAAGTTAGTTTACATTTAGTAGTTAGTCGCAATTGCACGTTTACACCTTGCAATTCTGAAATTTTCTCAGAATTGCGTGATATAAACTCTAAATTGGGATTTATACTGTAAAGTCAGTATTGCGTGATATAAACTTATATGCTAAATAAACTCATACAATTGCAAGTTTAAATCTCAGACTTTAAGATATGTCCTCAAAATTCTTAGACCATCAGTCTGTTTCCTCCTCGGAATTGAACCTTATAATCCATAACTGTGAGTAAATATCTCACAATTCTGAAAAAAAAGTCAGAATTGCGAGATTCAAACTTGTATGCGCTGAATAAAAAATCTCACAAAATTTTTACATTTTCGAGTTTCTATCTTGCTTTCTGACTTAAATGAGTTTATATCACATAATATAAAAAAAAAGGCAACTTTTTATAATTGAGATTATATTACATAATTCTGAGTCAGAATTTCACCTTTTAATTGCGAGATAAAAAGGTGCATTTTTTTTATTTAGTTGTGAACGGGCTTACATAATCTATTCTATATACTGTATATAGCATAGAAAAACATTCATGTTTTGTTTCAAAGAATCAAAAAATAAAATACCATTCTGAGTAATTTAATTTTTATTTTTTATAATGTTCACTTGAATGATTTTACTTCCTTTATAGTTTCTTATGCACTAGCTTGTTTCTTTGGATGAGTGTAAGATATTGGAAACAACAACACTTACTACACACTGTTGAAAAAGCACTTTATAAGTTGGCCTATATTTTACAAGTGATACACTTATAATGAGATTTTATTTTGTCTTTGCAGTAGGCAGTTCTTCAGTTTCAGGCTCACAAAGCTGAGAAACGTATTTTTGAAACCACTAGACATGCTCATTACAGACAATGTCAGGGGACAATTTGTCATAAACATATAACGCAAAACGCATCAACCCCAATGTGTGCTGGTCCTCAAACTGTCATAATGCAGGCTGACAGACCCGCCGTGAACCTCTGCGCTCCCACACGTCTGCTGAGGGACTTCACACACTTCAGCTTTCCCCTGAAGACCAGCTGCTGGTTCACACTGAAGCCTTTGAATGTGCATCGACACTCTAACTGAATCTCAACAGATCCACTGAGTCATTTTAGCACATTTCACATGGACTAACTTATGTTATCATTTTCGGCAGTGTTAATCTCGTCTAAAGTAATATAAAAAAAATCATTAATTAATTCATTTACAGTAGTAATGAAGACAAGGACTCTGACAGTGGTTTTGAATGAAACGGCTAAATACTGCAAGATCTTCACTATATATATATATATATATATATATATATATATATATATACATTCAGAAATAAAGTTACTATGTCAGGGCTTCATTTGTTCTTAAATTTTTTTATATGTGGAGGGCGTTTTTATTGCTTTAAATACTGTGTGTGTGCGTGTGTGCATTTTCATTTTGCAACTTATACAGCATTAAAATTAGTATGCAATTTACATATTAAGATTACTGTTGTAAACGGCAAATGTAATTAATATTATTTCATTTTCCTTCTGCACCTAACTTTGCACATGTGGGGTATTGGAAATGTAAATTTAAATAAGAAATACATTGCCATTTTGAATATTGCATTGCAAATTGAATTTTGCTACACGTATGCTTCCATAAATAAGTATTTGATCACCCTGTGATTTTGCAAGTTCTCTTACTTCGAAATCATGGAGGGGTCTACAATTTTCAGTGCATTTCCACTGTGGGAGATAGAATCTAAAATGAAAACATTGTATGATTTTTTAACAATTTATTTGTGAATTACTGTGTCAAATAAGTATTTGATCACTTGAGTCAAAAATTTTTAATATTTGGTACAGAAGCCTATGTTAACAATTACAGAGGTCAAGCGATTCCTGTAGTTCTTCACCAGGTTTGCACACACTGCAGGAGGGATTTTGGCCCACTCCTCCATACAGATCTTTTCTAGATCTGTCA
>JAUCMU010000605.1:0-11726 GCA_032275025.1 Enteromius treurensis | reverse complement strand
GACCCAAAACGGCAGAAAAATGCTACAATGTATCATTTGTTGCCCTTGGTCCGGACCAAATAAACCGAACCACAGGTTTGAAAGCACCCTAAGAAGAGATATTTTCTTGGCCACAGAAAAATACCTTCTTACAGTATCACTGCATTAGAGCATGTAGCAAGGGCCGAAATCGTAAAGGGACATTAATTTGCAAGGCAGAATCAGAAACGTATGTAATTTGTGCAAAAGTTTTATTAACTCTACGTTAACTCATATAACTGAACACACACATAGAAATACACTCACACTACGGGAAAAAGTGCAAAGAAGGCTTAAGGGTAAGCCATTAGGAAAAACTAAAATTGAAGTTATGAAAAGAGACTCAGTTGACCACCTGTAAAACTAAAACTAAACTACTACATGAAAAACCAAGGCTTAGGCCTGGTGTAAAACTTTGTTGCCTGGAGTTAAATCCTCATCTTAATGTCTCACAAGGCTGCCGACTGTGCTGCATCAAGGCTCAGCCGATCAGCTCTCAGGAGACCAGAGACATGGTAGGCTCCAGCATCCAGTCAATTGAAAAAGAGAATGAGGTTTCTGCTGTGGTAGCTTTTGAAACCTGTTGAGGTCACACCTCCTGTGGGTTAACGGCCAATGGTGTGCTGATTCTTTGGAGGGAACTTTTTATGTTTTTTTTTGTTCTTAAGCATGTTAATATGAATATGTACAGGATTGGAGGCTGATACACGAATTAGAAGAGATTCTTAAAACACTGAATGTTGCAAAGATATGAACATATAACATTCATTCTCAATTAGACATCTTTGAAGACGAGTCCTTAGATACCAAACACGAAATGTATATTTATACATATCTGAAGGATATGTGTTTACTCAAATAAAGTTTCCCTGTGAATTAATTTAGAGAAAAGTCCATTGTCTTTTTTAACAGGGAGAACTAGAATCAGAGTTGCTTTGTTCACATTCCTTCAAGCGATAAACTGGTCTTATCAGTCGGTTGCAATGGAAATCAGAGGCCTGTTTGCCTTCCTGGGGTGTTATTTGGATTAGGATGGTTCCAAGTTGGACAGCAGTATTAAAGATTATTTGTTACATGTAACAAATTGTCACGCTGGTACACGGTGAAGAAGAGCAGGACACGTGAACTTCAAATAAATACGTCTTTTAATTAAACAGGAAAGCAAAACACCGAGAAATAGCATCCAACGTAACACATATATTGACGGACAACACTGAACTCAAAAGACAGGGGTTTTAAAGACAGAAGACTAATTACAAGACAAGACACAGCTGGGAAAACACAGGTGGAAGGGAATCAACTCATAATTACATATTGACACAGGAAGGACCAAATATGGGCAAACAGGAACTGACAGGGGAAAACGAAACTAAACCAAGCATACAAGAACAGACTTAAACAGAACTAAACAGACATAGAACGTGACACAAATAGTTTGTGCCTGATTGGTTCAAATGCTACGCCACAAGAAAACTAAGAAAATAAATGTTGATATAATTACCATAGCTACTGAAAAAGCTTACAAATGGAAATGAGCATAGGCCTTAACCAAGTGCTATATCGTTTCCCCACAAGGAGTTTAAACACCCTAGATTTTTAGGGAAATCCACCCTGAGAAACTTTTTCAGTCGATTTTAACATAGTATACTGTACATCTTTCATTAGTTTTCTACTACACATTTAAATTACAGATATCATTTACATTATATTAAGCCAAACATTTCTAAATGCACGGGGACCCCTAATAGAACAACTGGAATAAGCAAATTTATATAATCTTATCTGAGTGAACTAGTCAATTAGTCAAATTAAATATACAAATATGTCAATATTAATTCCTAATAATTGTTCACACAAATGTAAAAAGAGTGATTGCTATAAACTGTACAAAACTTGATTAACTTTATCTACAGAAAAAAAAAAAGTATTAAGAATTTATATCTTAGATTAGAAAGTTGAATATGCTATTGTTTTGATTTCTAATCAAGATTTTCCTCATTTTCTTGTAGATTAAATCTCATTTCGCTTGTAAGGACTCTAGCTGTCGTGCATACCATTGAAACAATCAATAACTCCAGCTTCCTCCCAGGTGTGCGATTGGGGTACTACATTTGTGACACTTGCTCTGATGCATCAAAGGCCATTCAAAGCACCGAGCAGCTTCTCGCTGTGAATGGCACATTGCCTGTCCAATGTGAGGTGCTTGAAAGGCCTAATGTAAAAGCAATCATTGGTGCTCGTTTCTCAGAAGATTCTCTGGCAGTGGCTCGACTTCTGAGTCTATACATGGTCCCACAGGTTAGTAATTTTAGGGTGAATCTTAAGGTATTCAGTTTTGATTCAGAGAGTCAAAATGATTATTGATAAATTGTGAGTGACAGTGGCAAAAAAACATAAAACAAAAAAAATTTCCTCCCTCTTAAAACAGATAAGCACAACATCATCTGCACAAACTCTTAGTGACCGGGTCCGATACCCAGCATTCCTGCGCACAATTCCCAGTGATATTCACCAAACAAAAGCTCTGGTTTATTTCATGAAACACTTTCACTGGGACTGGGTTGGGGTGGTCTATGGAGATGACGACTATGGGAAAAATGCCTTTCAAAGTTTCTTAGCTGATTCAAATACAGAAGATATATGTCATGCTTTCAAAGAAGTGTTGCCTCATTACCTAGCACACAATGAAGTCAACAAAAGGATTCAAGAGGTGGCAGGAACAATCCGCTTATCTGAAGCTAAAGTTGTGGTCCTTATCTTAAAGGAAGAGCTGGTCTCAAAACTGTTTAAAGAAATGATTCAACAGAACATCTCACGTACTTGGATCGCAAGTGATGCTTGGTCAATGTCACGGAATATATCTCAAATGGAGGGAATCAACCAAGTAGGTGACATTTTTGGATTCACTTTTATCACTGGCTCAAATCCTGGTTTTAAGGAGTTTTTACAGAAGCCTACTCTCACTCCAGGCTCTGTAAACCTTTTTCTTGAGGAGTATAAGCAGTTAGGGAAAGATTCTGGTTTTCTAACAGAAGCTGTCGACATCAGCGTGACCTACGGCGAAAGGTTAGCTGTATGGTATATTGCTCATGCTTTGAAACATCTTCTAAACTGCAATGAAACTGATTGCCCTGGAGAACGGGATTTTCCACCATGGAAGGTAAGCAAACTGCTTACGTCCAGTTTTGGTTATACTAGACACATAACACAGCAAGTGATCTTTCTATATTTTCTGTATACATTATTGCAAACACTTTATATGTATATATCTTTTCTTTTGGAAAGCTCCTCAAGGAACTGAAAAACACCAGTTTTACCATGGACAACCAAACATTTTATTTTAATGAATCTGGAAATTTTATGAATGGATACGATTTAGTAAACTGGCAAGCACAAGAAGCAAGTGGTCAGCGACGCTTTGTTGTTGTTGGAAATTACAATCTGACAAAATCAGAAGTTCACATTAAAGCACCCATAATATGGAGTAATCCAAGCAATACGGTAATAATAACTAATTATAGAACTCATCAACTATAAATTGAACCACATAAAATCATGAAGCTTATCCTCCTGAAAAGACCAGCACAAATGTGCATGCTGATCAAAGCCGTAGGTGGACCAGCACATATGTTGTTCACCAACATAAGAAACTTCAGCCAGCGTGGTCTTTTTGGGTTAACCAAAGGGTTTTGGGGTTATCTTGCTAGATAAGCCAGACAGTATATCAGCATGAATCCATTGTTCCTGGTCTTTTCACCAGGGTTTTATTACATACAGTATTGCATATAAACACTGTGTATTAACCACACTTCCATGCGTGTTTTAGGTTCCTGTTTCCATGTGCTCTGCTATTTGCCCTCCTGGTACAGCTAAGAAACTCCTTAAAACATCATGCTGCCATAATTGCACACAATGTTTAGAGGGGACTTACTCTAATGAAACAAGTAAGTAATTAACTCTAAGTATATGATATTGTTAAAAAGGTAGTGTTTTCTTGTTTAATTTTTTACAATAACATGTGTCAATAGCGTTGTGTACTTTAAATTATAATGCGCACATGAGAAAATATTCTGATTAAAATATACCCTAAATTCAATTTCTCTCTTTTAGACTTACCAAATTGCCTTCCTTGTGAAAATGATACCTGGTCTTTGAAAGGATGGATTTCCTGTAAGCTGAAGGAAGAGGTCTACTGGAAATGGGATGTGTCTCATTCTATAGTTCTACTTACATTTACTGCAACAGGTTATCTGTTGCTATTATTCACCCTTATCATTTTCTTGGTCTTTTTTGGAAAACCAGTCATGAAACAGGCAGGGGGGATCCTATGTTTTGTAATGATGGTAGGGTTAGCACTCAGCTATACTAGTGTCATATTGTTCATTGGCAAACCCAATGTTCACATTTGCAGGGGCCGACAAATCTTGTATGCCTTAGGGTTCTCTCTCACAGTTTCATGTATTTTGGTTAAAGCTCTGCGCACTTTTGTATCATTTCTTCCACCGCATCGTCAGGAGCACGCTAAAAGGTTTTACAAGCCCCCTGTCATCATAACCTGTGGTACTCTCATTCAAGTCCTCATTTGCATCTTGTGGTTGATATTTGATTCTCCAGCTGTAGAGGCATTTCAGTCTGACCAAAGCATGATAATTACTGTACAGTGCAATGAAGGTTCTGGCATTGGTTTTGGTATCATGCTTTGCTATATTGCACTGCTTGCATTTGTCTGCTTTTTGATGGCCTTCAAAGGAAGAAAGGTACCTCAGGCTTTCAATGAGACTGGACACATCATCTTAAGCATGTTAATTTACCTTTTTGTTTGGGTCTGTTTTACCCCTGTGTACATTGCTAAGGTCAACGAGCGCTATTCAATTCAAGCAGCCGCCATCTTGGTGTCATGTTATGGAGTTATTTTCTGTCACTTTGCGCCTAAATGGTACATGGCTCTCTGCAAAAAGAAAGAACAGCTTACTCGAGAGGCATATATTGCAAGAGCCAATTATCACGTCGACTCAGTTGACTCGATCCCAGAGATAACTTTGGAACCTGGTTTTATAATGGGGTCACAAAACACCATTAACTCGGTTGATACTGGTTTGGGTTCAGTTAATTTAGAATTCCCTTACCAGACATTACGGAAAAGAACTAGGAGCAAATCCATTTGATAAATGTAGATACTTGTTTAAAGGTTTATCTCATTTTCTTTAAAATAACTTGAGCTAGTGGATTATTGGTGACAATATTATTTATTTGTAAATATTAATTAGCAAACTGGCAAGATAAACTATATATCTGCAACATCCTAAGGGTGTAACATTAATGTTATTGCATTACTGTACTTATGTTGGTGAAGGTTAATAAAGCATTCATAGGACATAACGCAAATGTTATGAATTACATAACACTAACAACACCACACTCTTTTTTGTGTTTTATTGCTTAATTATGAGTAACTTGTTTATGACATGTTAATTGTAATGTCATTTGTACAAGAATAAAGATAAACTCTTCAAAAAAATAAAGACAATGTCCTTTCTTGACTACACACATGGATTGAGGAGGTTGTCATGAGATCCAGAGATTTCATTATTACATTGTTGCAGTGCATTGCTTCAACTGCTCACACAGAACCAGTCAATGAGGCAGAAAAGAAAGGGGAAGTCATTCATTGGGGCACCGATTGGCTATAGTGGCTATAGCTGGATATTGGTTCTTGTGTCACTGTGCTAATACACAATATTAAGGAAAGAGCACCAAGCATCAGATCTCTGCAAAGGTTATTATTATCACTGCATTTATCAAGACATGGCCTGTTTTATGTATTATTTGACACACAAATAAACATATTTCTCCTGGGTTAAAATGCACTAAAGTAAATAAAATTTCTATAGTTCACAGAATTTCACTGTACACAATTTTATTTTAGAACAACTATTCTATGGGACACTGGGTTTGAACTATAAAAAGCTACCTGAAAACAACTGTGATTACCTTAATGAGCTTAAAGTCTTGAGACTGTGAGTGTTATTTTCTCTAAGGTGACATATGTGCATGCTTAGGACTACTCTCAAATCCTTACTAATCTCTTCAGCTGCTCGTCCTCCTGAAGGTACAGAGGGACTCTACGGCATAGACAAAATGCTTGACAATGCTTTCTTCAAAAGAAATACTGTGTATACACTTTAGATCAGTGGTGGAATATTTTTCTCTATTTTCATATTTTAACTGAAAGAGAAGAGATTCCTGTGGCACTGCATTTGTTTTTTTTTCTGTGCTTCTAAGGAGTCAAATACAACTGTGTATCTGGAGTCATCTGAAAATGGCAAGTGCAGCTGGTGATTCTAAACCACCCTGCCATCAGATGGAGTGGCCTGGCTCATTGTCTTTGTTGGTCTGTGTTTTTGCGCAATCTTGGTGAACTGCAATTTCTCTGAAATGGGCTGCTCTCCTTCACGTGGGAATGGTCTCCACTCAGCACAGGGTGTATTCAGAAGAGGGAGAACTCTACTTCCGGGGACTAACGAGAGACTTGGAGACTCACAATCTGATGATGGGAGCAGTGGAGAAAGCTGTGGAAAGGGCACAGAGAGAGAGAACCCAACGGTTCGGAACAACACAACTTCAACGCCATTAGGGAGGAAATACTCTATGGTTGAGCTTGAAGGGGCTGCTTCTGCTAAACTGGGTAAACAAGAGATTAACATTGATATATTATCTCAAGGTAAGGATCAGCAAGAAGAAAAACGAGAGACTTGTGAGAAAAAGGTTGCAAAAAAGTCAAAGAAAGGTCCTAAAGGTATCAAACTAAACAGGAAGAAAGAAAAGGAATGTACAATTTTTAATAAAGAGAAAGTAGATTTTCCAGAGGCACTTGTAAAAGCTCATCAAGCAGCATATGCATATCTTAACCCCAGCATCAGTAAATATGAAGATCTCTTGAGGTTACTTGATCATGCAGCTCAAACCCAAATTTCTTTGCAACCCATGGTGGTATTCATGGTCTTACGCTATGAGGACATAAACAAAGGGCTGCAGGAAATAGTGGAAGAGGGGGAGATGATGTTAAAAGGTAATGGAGAGCATCTGGCTTGGCCTTGTGAAAAAAAATATTCCTCTTCACCCAACTCAGCAAAAAATGTGACCTCTTCCACCTGCAGTGAGCCGCCACCAGACCTACTACAACAACTCCTTCAGTACACCATACAAAGGATGCGTCAGGTAGGTCAATCAGTGTCTGGAATCGGGGATACTGCTCTAGAGGAGGCGGTAGATTACTTTTCCTCTATTGCTGAAATTCTAGATGAGAAGCTCAGAACAAAACGAGCATCAGAGTCTAGATTAATGCGGCTGCTCTCTCGGATTGAGGCAGCATCACAAAAAAAACCTGGCCCAGAAGACTCTGCACTATTTAGCGAAGACAGTGGACTTGGGGCAGAAAGCGAGTCCCTGGCAGGTTCAGACAGACAACGCCAACGCAGAGAAAGTTCTGAGTCAATTGGAACTATTTATGCTACATCAGGTAGCCCATGCAGTTCTACACCAGTTCACCAAGGCTCATACAGAGGCAGACTTCTCAAAACAATAAGCAAAAGCAGTTCTCTTAACTCAATAGACTCAACTTGCACTATTACAGAAAAAGAACATAGGGATACAGAATCACTACTTGGCTTTGTCTCCTTGGATGAAGGTGGTGCGGAAGATGTAGAGGATAAAAAAAGGAAACAAACAGATTATTTCACTCCAGACCGTAGGCAACCACGTCGGTTACCAGCAAAGCGAATAGAGAATCCACAAAATGTTGAAATGACATTGAAGCTAAAAGATGCCATTAGTGGCCGGATTAATTTTTTGCCATCTCAAGTCCTAGGAGAAAAAGCAAAACAAGCAGAAAATTCTAACAGCAGTAGTCAATGGGCTGAGGATGATGACAAAAGTTCTAAAAGACCCCAAACAGCTGCCTCTAGAACATCTAAGAAAAAGACCACAGTTAGTAAACGGTCAAGATCAGCAGACTCTCTGCGTAATAAAGCAGAAGATCCTACACTAATTGAACTCGAGAGAACCCAAAAGGAACTCAACCAAAGGCTGGAGATAATGACCAATGTTAAGTGTGAGGGAAATACAAAGCCTGGCTCATCTAAAAAAATCCAGAATCCACAAAAACAAACCATTTCATCTATTTCAGCTGACAGGCAGTGTTCTTTAAATAGGAACGTTTTTTCTCCAAGTAATCTAAGAAAGGTATCGAATGTGAAAGTTGAGCAAGAACGCGCAAAGGAAGAGATGGATGAAAAAAAGAAAAAGGACAAAGGAAAGGGAAAGGGAAAGGAAAAAGACAAGAAAAGTCCACCTGTTAAGGGAATACCTGTGCCAAGTCCTCCACCGTCACCCCGCCAATCTTTAGGATTGCATAGGGAAAGGAATTCTGTTAAAAAACTGATTGACACTTTTAGTCAAAGCTTGGAGGAAAGTAAACAGAGCCCAGATCGTGCAAAAATTCTTGGACCACTTAAAGGTGTTAGAAAGTGTGGTGTTCCCATCATTCCAGGTTTAGGTCTCTCTGCCACATTAGCATTTCATGAAAATAGTATGCTCAGAAGTCAAGGGGAGTCACACTGCTCTGAAAGGACAGAGGATCTTGACATTGACAATCTACCGCCCCCTCCACTTGAGGTTCTCATGGACAATTCTTTTGAAAATGTACAGACAAAGGACATGGGAGAAAATGTATCAAACAGAGGCCGATCCACCCTCCCAAAAAGGACTGCAGTGTCTCAGAGGTTACGAGCCTCTCTGCAGTCTGTTACAGTGCTACCCAGTAAGGGGAACTTGTGTAAGGGCTCTGTTAGCATGTCGCCAGTTCGTTTAACTCACCAGGATACCAGAGCGGTTGTGAAGGGTGGTCATGATCCCAGCAATGAAACAGACACAGAAAGCGAGGAGGCTGCCTCCCTCTACAAACAAGCAAGAAAGATCATCCACTTGAGGTATTCTTCTGACTCACCGACAGAGAAACTTACAGCTGAGCATGGCCACAGGCAGCTTTCTTTCAGCCAAGCTGACGTAGAGCTTTCACAAAAGGAGAACCATACCACTGAAACAGTGCCAAACAATGCCTGTAAGAACCAAACCCCTGCCACTCCAACAGCTTCCAGAACTCGCATGTTGCCATCCACACCTCTGCTACATCGGAGACTCCCTAGTCCTCCAGTATTGAAAAGTCAGCCCTCTACTTCAACTTCATCTAGCCCTCCTTTACTCCGTAAACTCACAACCCCACCTTCTGCTGGCCAACGAACACTGCCAAGCACACCTGTAGCACAACAAGATCACACCCCCATTATTGTGACAGGAGTCACCTATCCCTTTAAGGCACCATCACCTCCTGCTTCCCCAAAAGTGCAGCGCTGGTCTAGAGAAAACAGTAGTGAGGACTCTACAAGAGTATTTAGTAATGCTCGATCAGTGTTTTGTCCGCTCTCATCATCATTATTTGAGGCTCAGCCTGTTCCTACACCCAAGCCCCCTCGGGCATGGGCATCCTCCGGCAGCAGTGTTTTACCTCGTCCCTGGGGTGAGCGCGGTCGTCTGCCAATGTCTGCACGAGGGCCCCAGCCTTTCATCCGCCGCACCCAGTCAGACAGAAGGCCCAGTTTAAGCATGCCGCCCAGGGCGCCTTTCATCTCTGTGGCAGAGACATGTGGGAGTGAACCGGCAATTAGCACCCGTGGGTGAGTCTAACACCTATTCTGATAATAAATATAAGGCTAAAGTATAACTGTTTAAAATGAAAATGCATTTAAATTTAGCATGTTAATAGCGATTTTCCCAAGGAGTTTGCAATACTTTCTTGTTCATTCTTTATTTTTATTTATTTATTTTTATAAGGGTAGCAAGTGAAGCAAGTACCATTTATGCTTGAAATTACATCTTCTGTTCCAGATTTCATTTTGAAAGAGAATAAAACAAAATGTTATAGGACAAGCACTTTGATTGTCTCTGTCACAATAAAAGGTGCCCTTTTTGAAATTAAATTATAGGATAATTGCATAAATGCCACTCAGCTCTTATGTAAATAAAAAACAAGGGGAAAAAAGGGATTATTTGTCGTATTTTAAAGTATTTGTACCTTTGTGTGCCAGCTACTTAATTTTCTTTATTAATTTGATACATTTTCAATTAAACAATGGTAGAATTTACACAATTCAGAGAAAACAAACAAACAAACAAACACACACACACACACACACACACACACAGTCTCTAAAACTGGTTACGAAAGTGAAGTAAGACAAGACTGAAATCAAAATGTTTTCATTTACAGTATGTGGGAAAACTTGTTTATTTAGTTTTGTTAACAGTTCAGTGAGACAATGACAGAATGATGGGGAAAGTCCCACATAACAAATTAAAAGGGAATGTGGGGACGGCCCATGTTACAGGTACAGTGCGTGAAATCCAAGCTAAAGAACAACAGCAAAAAAAAAAAAAAAAACCCACAACAACTACTAAGGTAATGTGCCTTACAGTAAATATTAGTCAGTTTTTTTGTGTGAAGCCTGTACAAGGAATGACTGAAGGGTGACAGAAGTTATAGAATAAATAAATTTTCATAGAAATTGAAGAAAAAAAGGATATAATTGTAACAATTTAGACACACATTCCTCTCTCATGTAAAATGTGATACGATTGCTAATCCTCAGCAACTAAGCTCTCTATGACTTACTGCTGACCAGTGCTAACCAGCTCTGGCCCACTTCTCTAATCCTTCAATTCACTAATGTCTTTATTTTGTTTTGCTGTCACAGACTGGAAGATGTTCCAGTTAGAGAAGACAAGCCATGGAGTGAGCCAACAGAAATTAGAGGTGCTGTTCGGTCTGCATCACATCCAGACTTGTGCATTGTGGGTCAAGGTCTACAGAGGGAATGGGAGAAATGATGAAGGAGCGAGTGGGATTATGGTTTAGCAAAACCTGGATGGGATTAAAACATTTGTGTGCTAGTGGGGAATAAAAATAGCTATTTCTGAGAATGCCTTCTCATGATCATTTTCAATGATTGTTATTTTCACTGATTTTATCTTCACTGTATATATTTGATCTATTTGTTTCAATTCAGTTGGTCCAATTTGTTTTTTAAATGTTTTGTATTGTGAATATTATTGGTTGGCTTTTTATATTTTATAACTAAATAAACATTAACAAAATATTCACATAAATTGCATATATTCTCTAAATCTTTTCTTTAAAATGTAAGAATGTTAACAAGAAAGTAAGGCTATTTGTTAGCTTATCATGTACATTATCAGTCACCAACCAATCACATGCTTCCTTTGCAAGCTTATCTGACAAATCACATTCAAAACACAGCATGGCATTTTACTCTTTGGTTGGAGGTAAGGTAGCAGAGTTTGAGGCCTTGAACAGATACATTATGAAACTAGATATGGAAACTATAAGATAAAGCCATGTAAAAAAAAAAAAAGACACAGCTGTATCATGTTATCTTCATAATTTTGTAATATTTTTTTTTCAAAATGCAAAAACATGTAGTACATATGACATTACAGTATTTAATATTTAGCGCTATATATATATATATATATATATATATATATATATATATAATACCCTCCACTAATATTGGCACCCTTGGTAAATCTGAGCAAAGGTGATGTGAAAATAAATCTGCATTGTTTATCCTTTT
>JAUCMU010000604.1:0-11727 GCA_032275025.1 Enteromius treurensis | reverse complement strand
CGTTTTCTCTGAATCGCTCTTACGATTAAATCAGAAAAGTTCTTAGATAAAATCAAGGATGCTTTCTACGCAAGTCTGTATAAATGAGGTCCCAGAACTGAACTTTGATTCAGATCTTGGATTCTTTTTCCCCCTACCCTCCCTAGCCCTGGGTGTTCTAGACCTAACATATATTTATTTATTTATTTATTTTTTAAAGGATAGATAATCCATTTCCTAAAGAAACAAAAGGAACATTAAGTTCATCTTCTCTCTATAAATATTAAAGATTCCATTCATTCATATATTATCCATATGGTATTCATCTTGATTTATATATATATATATAATTTTTTTTTTTTTTTTTTTATGCAAACACAAAAAGTGGAAAAAGAGAGGAGCCTAAGGCGTGGGGGCAGGCCCTGGCTGTGATGGAGAGCGGCCAGATGGAGTACAAGAGGACTGTGCAACACCAGAACTGAACTTTGATTCAGATCTTGGATTCTTTTTCCCCTAACCCATAGGTGCTTGTATATGGTTCGTCTCTAGGAGGAGAGAACAAAGAGCATGATTCCAGGTTTACAGATATCCCCCTGCCAAACAGCAAACCATTGAAATTTTACAATTTTTCAAAATGACTTCAGCAGTTTTCCTACACTCTCCAAACCATTGTTTCAAATCAACTTAGTCACAAAAGTTTCATAGCTTCACAAAGTTGTTTCGAAAGCACCCTTCACCAGCTGCACTCAAACAGAAAAGCTCAAAAGAAAAGTCAAAAGATACTGAATATTTCACTCAACTTTGCATCACTACAACTACCTGTACACAAAGGCAAGTTTTGAAAAAAAAATTATTGTCATGGTGGATGAAAGTCTCCTTATATCCTGGTAGCAGACACTAAGTTAAGTGGTCTAAATTTATTTATGTGTATTTATATAGTTTGTGGAAGGTGTAGGACCTTAGAATTTTCGTCCTATCAAATATTCTATCCGAACATTACGACAGGCCTAACATACCTCTGCAAACCCTGTTCATACAGACAAGATACATCATCAGTGCATTCCAGTGAGAATAAATGGCGCTATTATTGTAATATTATGTGTTTTGTACTGTATTGTTTCTCACCAGTGAATGAGCTAAACTGACAGCGTCGCATTCAGCCCTCCACCAATGGCGTCTCTCATCATGTTGCAGGTTAGTCTCCACTCTGCTTATTCTGGACGAGGCATGGCTTTAAAAAGTGATTATGAAGTTAGAGTTGAGATCTTGCTCTCAAAGCTAGCTTGCTATTGCTAGCCTTTCCAAAAAAAAAAAAAAAAAATTCCAAAAATTTAAGCAAAGTAAAAAAAATCAGCTAACAAAAATTTCTGAACTGCATAACTCTCCATTTTACCAGCTCAGAATCAGACCTTTTACTTTGACAGAAAAAAAAATATTCCTGGAAAAGAGAACTGTTTTTTTCAAACTATACTTGTCAGCCATAAACCTGTGCTGTCTTGGGTGTGGATTGGAACCCACTGTTTAAAAAACCAAACCAAATTTAGTGTGAAAAGAGCCACAAGATGGCGCCAGATCACTACAAACCAAAGTGTAATTTAGGGGCCATTAAATGGTAAACACTAAAGATATATATATATATATATATATATATATATATATACAGAATTCAGACTTCATTTTTTTAACATAAAAAGAAAAATAAACTGATAAATTATGATACAAATGACTTTATGCACGCAATCACATGCAGCAGTTAAATACTGTAAAATACTGTAATTATACACACATTTATAACATTTAAAGCCTGATGTGAGATCTGTGCTGAGAAGAGAAGTTCTGTTAATTTGTGTTTCAGGCCTATGATTAACAATTACAATCTGAACTACAGTCAAAACACACATGACTAGATAAAATACAGACCGTCAAACTTGGAATTGTTATGTTTGTCATTATAAATCCCATTTATCTCAGAAAAAAACTGATTTTTTTTTCTTCCCTCTACTTTACTATGTTTATGTGTAAAAGTAAGCATTTACTGGTATTTTTAAAAAACTGTTTATTAACACACAAAATTATTTTTAAACACAAATAAATGATTGTGGATTAGATTGGTATTATAATCCTGATAACCCTTCTTATCACATTAAAGCATACACGTCTGGTGGAGGGCAGATTACAAAAGAGTTTACACATAAAACAAATTTAAAAGAATAAACGTCCACAGGTTTGTGTGTGCTTTAGGGAGCCAGTGTAAGACTTGATTCGTCTGCTGTCCTCAGCCTAAGATATTGCTGGTACAGTTCTTTGACCGTACTGATATTAAACCCATTGTAGAAAAACATCACATTGAACTGATGAAAATATGTTACAAATCCGAATCTTTCATATGTGCAGTCTGATGCTCCTGTTGTTTATGCCGTTTAACACCATCCTGGATTAAGAATCTTTGGTCTCCACATGAATAACAACTATAGTAATATAGCTGCAAGCAGCAATGAAGGGGCCAAGCATGAAAACAACAGCTACAAGTCGACTCAATGTAATATGAAACTCAACTGAATTCAAATGATTTAATGCAACACATGTACAAATGACTGAGAAGAGAAGGATTCAGATTTAAATAACCAAGACAATGAGACCAATTTCACAACAAGAAAACAGTGTGAAGACAAAGTGAATCCTGCCAAATCGATGTTATCACAAAAATTTGTTACTAAGCTGAACAGTTCAAAAGTGAAGACTGAACTGTTTGGTGTTTTACAGTGTAAGTCACAGAAGCCTAATTTGGTCCAGGGACTCGAACGGCACAAGAAGAATATGACAATGAACAAACACTGCAGGTGCTTGGCCCCTAAAAATAAAATTTACACACCGAACTTACTCAACAGGAACACAACAGCCTTTTTTAAGAGCATATTGATTGGAACAGCAATATAATCTATCAACTTCACTGAATCTTTTGTAAAAAAAAAAAAAAAAACGAATCTGAACAGCAAGCAAACACAAATATACTTGCAGAAAATTGACCTTCAAATAGCCCATGCTCCTCATCACTTTCTCACCAACACTCAGTAGTGCTCACTTGCTCGCTCTTTCTAACAGTCACTCTCATCTGCTGTAGACTCTGTATCAAGATTCTGCCTCTGTCTCATGCTGAGGAGGGATGTGTCCCTCAATGAATAAGTGCAGAGAAGGAAAACAAGATATAATTGTTATGTGGCTTTGAATGAAGAATGAGTGACTTAACATACTGTATAACAGCACTGATTGTTTTAAGGTTATTAAAATGATTCTGTACGAAGCACCTCTGTCTTTTTGTTATTCCACTCTGGCATTTGTAGACATGTTTCTGTCCTGCTCTTAAAAGTCAATAAATATAAGGAATGTTGATCAAGTAGATATTACATTAGAGATGAAAAACATATTTCAACATAAAAAAGGTAAACGACATTGGGTTTCTATAAATATGATTGTGTCCTTCCAGTTGTGCTTGATTGTGCAGTACAAATTACCCGAATTAGGAGTAAATCTTTGACATTTATATTTAAGAGATTATGGCTCTGAGTGTGTGCCCTACTCTTGATTAAGAGAGGTATTCATCGCAAGGTTGCGGTGTAGATTTGGATTTTGACTGTGTCTGTTGCGACTCCGAACAGAGGAGAACGTAGTGTCACACCCTGGAACTTTGCACTTGTGAAGAAGGCGAAGGTGCACCGTTTTGTAATGAGCCCTGAATGTGCCTTTGTTACTGTAAACTTTCTGACAGAGATGGCAGGTGATGGGCGACGAGCCGTTCGTCTGCTGACTAAGGTTAGGCGGAGATGGGGCCACTCCGTCGCAGCTCACATCGCTGTCCTCCAGAGGGAGCCCTTCCTCACTACCCACATCTGAGTCCCAGGACGAATGGGCGCTTCCTCTGGTGCTCAGGTCTAGCACAGCTTCATTCTCCACAGCACCCTCTCCCGGCTCAGATACTCTCTCCAGCGATTTACTCATGGGGAAGACGAGGCCCGTACGGTGACTCTCTTTGAGGATGACAGACATCTGGCCGAGAGGCTCTTTGTGAGGGCGGTCTGGATGCTCTCTGCGGAGAGATGTTCCCGAATGATCTTTGGTCAACAGCCTGTGGTGCAGATTCAGGTTTGCACTGTGTCTAGAGAATTGAAAGCAAACATGTTTGAAGAAAAAGTCAACATGCTTTTGTGTTTAACTTTTTTGCATCTATAAAAGCAATCCTCAAACTCTAAGTCCTAACATAACACCTGTCACATGCTTTTGGAAAACTACCTGGTGTTATTTTCCCTCAATCCTACTCATCTTACCTGTCTCTGCTGCGCCGGGACGGAAAAGTAGCGTTGCAGCCATCCACAGTGCACATGTGCATCTCCTTTAAGTGCACGTTGCGATAATGCATTTTGACACTGTACGGGTTTTTAAACGTCTTACTACAGATCTCGCATGGGTGCGCCTGCTCGTCTTTATCATCTGGACATATGGTCTCTGGGTCGCTGTAGCTGTCTGCACAGTTTTCACTGGCATGTGTGAAATGGGCCGGTCGGTGTCCACAGGGCTGCTCTGGCCGCGAACTGCATGCTGGTTCTTCACATTTTGAGGACTCTCTTTCTTTATCATTATTCTGTTTATTGTAAAAAAGAGAAGGAGATAACGGCGAGATGATACGACTATCCTCCTGAGTTAGTTTGTCCCACTGTGTGTCCTGTGAATTGAGGCCGGATCGGACATCACAGTCCACAAGTTCGTGCCCCATGCTGTTGATCCCACACTTTTCTGTGTCTGTGCAAGGGCTGAGGGGTGGAGTCTCCTCTTCAGACACGCCCTCCACCGCCAGCTCATCCTTCTCAATTTTGATGGGCATGCTGGACTTTCGGGACTTCTTCTTGGGCACTGGCTCGGAGCTGCTCTGCATGTGACTGGTGCTAACGGGCACTGAGGAAGACAGAAGTGGAAGAGAGGGCAGGCTGCCCGGCGTATGAGCCAGCTCAGCCGGGGTCACCAGGCTCCGGTAAAAGGGAAGCACAGGCTGCACAGTCTTTAGATTGGGAAAGAGAATGCCGCTCTGGCTCATGCCAGATAAAGAGCCGTGGAGTTTGGGCTCTGAGTTGCGGATGATGAAACTTGAGATGGTCCTGCTCTCCGGGATGGCAGTGAAGTCTCGCTTCTCTCCCTCAACTCCGTCCTCCTGCCTTGGGCTCAGACCGCCCCGCAGGTCCTTGTCACGATTATTGCGGTTCATGGGCATGTGCAGACGCGGATTGGGGTTCGCACTGTGCCTGTTCCGACTGCGCAAGGAGCTAAAGACCATGTTGCAGCCCTCGATGGTGCACTTGTGTTTGATTTTCAAATGAACGGCATTGTAGTGAATCTTAAGAGTGCCCTTGTCGTAGAAGGTCTTCTCGCAGGCGCTGCAGAACACACGGCCCTTCTTCAAGGATCCGTTCTTCTCTGCGCACCGCACCTTGTTCCCTGGAGACATGTGTGTGATTTCAGAAGCGATGGAGGGTGTGCAAGGTGTGGAGGGAGAGGAGTTCCCACTCACGTTAAAGTCTTCCGACTCCATCTTTGGAGACTCTGCATCCAGCAGCATCTCTGCTCTCAGGGGGCCGGCATCGAACGGAGCACCATCAAGGCTCACGTCTGAAGTCTCGTGTCTCGTCTGTGCCTCCTGGTGGCTGGAATCGCTGCTGGAGCTCAGCAATGGTGCCGGAACAGAATTCAACAGTTGCAGTGGCAGCATGAGAGCCATACTGTTGACCAGCGTTTCAAAATGGTGTCCGTTACTGCAACCGGGTGCTTCGGCTTTAGCCGGCAGACGCACAGGCCGCTGCGTACTGCTTTCGATAAAGCTGCGGATGTCAGAGTTGGTTCTTGTGGTTGGGACTACGACTGCCTGTCCCTCCTTATCCTGCAACGCCATGAGCTCCACGATGGACTTCGTCTCTCCGAAACGCAGGAACTGCTGCAGCGTAACAATCTCCTCTTCAAAGGTCATTATTGCCCAGCGATCCAATACCTTACCGGCCACATCCTAGACACATACACATAAGGAATATCATTTGCATTAGGAATTCTAAACAAGCAAATGTTCCACACTTGGGCCCTAAAATACTCCACAACTTTTGACA
This sequence comes from Enteromius treurensis, assembly GCA_032275025.1. NCBI lineage: Eukaryota > Metazoa > Chordata > Actinopteri > Cypriniformes > Cyprinidae > Enteromius > Enteromius treurensis. The sequence goes on along the minus strand of JAUCMU010000604.1, from coordinate 5,605 downwards.
GATTGACAGAGTTACTAAATAACAAGTCATCCATACATCTAATGCATGTGGACTTGAGAGGTCTAATTACTGCAGCAGAGCGATTCGTTCTGGAGCGTAATTTTTCTTCATTTAGATGATGCGGGTTTCCCTGTCGAATTAGGAGGGGGGGGGGAGATCAGAGGGGAGTCGGGCAAGTCTTTCACTCCGCCTGTAATTACTCTTGAGTGCCAGCAGGCTTTGAAAGTCATGCAGCGGCTTCATGTTGTAACCAGAATAAATATTTCATCATACAGCATTCATCTAAAGGTCTGAAGAGGCTTTAACTTTACATTCTCCGCTAGAGGAACCACCATGAATTTAATTCAAATACCTAAATTCTTGATAAGCAAATAGAACGAAAAAAACCTTGTTGGCTCAGCAATGGATTTTTAAAATTGTGACAAAACTGTAATTATCCATCTCAAATTGAAGTGTGTTTTTTTGCGAGTGGGGTCGAGTGACTGGATCAGATGGGCAGCAGCTCACCTGCAGGACATAACCACGGATGTAGTCCTGGAGAGTCCAGTCCAGTGCATTTAGGATCTGAATGACCTCCTCCTGCTTAAGAACGCTGAAGAGGCGGTCCAACAGGATCTTGAGTCGCACTGGAATTGCCTGCGTCCCATAAAGCATCAGACTACAGATATCAAATACCACATTGGAGTGAACAATCTCCACCTGGCTTCCTTGGTACATGTGATGAACCTTCAGCTTGCTCAGAGCTGCAATCAAGCAAAACAGGCATCAGTTCACAAGCAGAAATCAGAAAAGCGTCTCTATTTGTTTCATGAAAGCATTTTCTGTTATTCACATCTGAATTTGTCTATCTGTTTGTTTTGTTTTTGTGGCTTTAAAGTGCTCATTTTTATAAATAGAATAATTTTTCATGTAATAAAATTTTTTTCTATTTGCTTTTGTGAATAAGAAATTATAGACAATATTGTAAATGACTACCATCTACAAACACTAATGGTCACAACAATGACAATAACAACAAAAACCTGGGGCTCTACACTGGCCATCAATTTATAATTTACGGCACATAGCTTCAATATCAGAAAGGCAATATTAATTTTGATGAATTTAGAAATAAAATATTTCTTAATTAATGTTATTAATTTGTGATATTTAAATAATAACATTTATTATTAAAATATGACAAATTAAGGAATATTTCAGATTCAACAAAAGCTAAGGCCAGTCAACAGCATCCGTCTCATTTTCTTTAAAGAAAAACACAAAATTATTACAACAAGGAATTTACTAAGGAAATAAATGTGGTTAAAGTTTAGAGGATTGTGTAAACCTTATAATAAAATAAAATGGTTTTTATCATTTGAACTTTGAAGGTTATTTTAGGCACTACATTGTCATGGGAACCAGTGTTAAATTAGATATAAATCTGCACAAAAAAGGTTATTATGCAGTTTTACCCACAAAAAAATATATAAACTTAACGTTCATAGTCATGTCACTATAATTCAAAAATTCTAATTTGTATTGCAAGTTCCTCCCTCAGTGTAACAGAACTTGAAAGAAAAAAAGACAACATTATTAATTAATTAAGCTTAACTTGAAATGAACCCAAAATATTAATTTACCCTGCCATTAAAGAGATTAGAAACAGACAAGAGTGTTAAAAATGGTCTAAAGTTGTGTGAATGTTTGAGTGAAATATAATATTGTTCAGAATGTGAAACTCACCATGAGCGACCCAGCCGTGCCTGCAGTGCTCACAGAGACGCCGCCTCAGTTTACCAGGTTTAAAACTGTCACAGTTGCAGTTCACCACCGTGCAGCAAATAGCCTGTCAATCACACAATAATAACATCATTGAAGTGTAGTACATGTAATACATGTGTGTTTGTATGTGTTCTTGTATGTTAGTATGTATACAATGGATTTTTCTCATGCTAGAGAAAAAACACTATCATCAGGTTTTCATAATTTAAGTTCTGCTGTCATTAAATCAAAAGAGAGACACCACAAATAGGCTCATTTTTGGCTGTTTTGCAGATTTTATTAATGAGGATTTTGTACTAAAAAAAAATGGTAAGCATTTTTATAGAGTTTTAAGTTGAACTTCACTTTGCATGCACAGATAGAATTTAAATGAATAATAGAACGTATTTCTTTTGGGCAAAACATAGTGTAATTTCACATTTAATAAAATAACTAGCATAAAAACTAGCATAAATGAATAGCTCAAGTCTATACTGTTATAACACAAGGTTACAACCAATAAAGCCACATCATATTTTTCCTCAAACCGTGACCATGAAAGACATCGGCATTTACACACACAAAGAGAGAGCAACCATTGAAAATGCACAAACCTCCAATTGTACTGTATATATTTACATCATGACAGTCACTGCAAACCACAAAGCATGTTTTAAAATAATGATCTGATGCATTAGTTACGTCAAAGAAACTTCTTCAGAGGTTAATTTATAAATATATTTCAAATGTTACTGCCTTATGTGCTGTTAATTTTTTTACAAAGCTATATCATTACTGTTTTCAATAAATACTGATGTTTTAAAGAAACACATTTAAGATTGTATTGTATTTTTAGTTTTCAATACAAACGTGGTAATTCTTGTTTTCACCAACAGTTGAATAATACAGCTTTATGGCTGATGGAGCGACTGCACCGTGAAATAAGCGACTGCAATACAGCATATTACATTGGATTTCAATTTCTAAAAAATAATGTCATTTCTAATAAATCATAATGTGATTGACTGATTATTAAATTAATTATTTTGCAATGTAAAATTTGACAAAGGTCCCAAGTAGCATCACAACTGATGTTTTAAAACATATGACATAATATGAAACAAATATTAGTTTGAGAAAGCGTACAAGTTAGCATCTTTACTCTGTCCACATGATATGAAGAGAAAAAAGCAGCAGCGTACGGTAAAAACAAGCAGAGCGTTGAATCTCTAACAGAAGGACTTTTACTGTCAGATCCCGCAAAACAGGCCTGTAGCAGCAAAAAACAGTGACTGATCAAAATGAGCTTAATGAAGTCAGCACACACACAAAGCTTTCACGCCCCAAGGCCATTAACTGTGTTTGCCCGCCCAGAATCGGGGTCTTAGTCCCACTTTGGGACAATAACTCGTCACCATTAGCGCAAAGACTGAGACCAGATCTCTTACAGCTGAAAAAAAAACTATTTTACTCCTGGTGTGCCATTAACAAAAATCTTTTGGTGAATGTCAATAATGAATGTGTCTTCAGATTAAACAAGTGTTCCACACACAAACACTGCGGCAGAGAAGACTCCTGTCTTGAAATACATTCCAGAGGACGAGCAACAAAAACTCACACACTTGTGAAGACACATCACACCCATTGGAAGAGCATAATAAAGTTTCTCCTGAAAGATCTAGCTAGCAGATTGTCTATTAATGGAAAAAGCTGTTAATAAATACATTCATATTTACATGCACAGTTGAGCTGTTTTTTCTCCCGCACACCAGTAAATTTGTACATTACAGAACAGAACATAGAGCATGAACATTTTTTTTTGCTGAACAGTGCATGCATATAACTCACAATCCTCTTTTGTTCTTATTTAATTTCTCTGAAACTGACTTGAACTCAGACTAAACTTCTTACCTCAGACATTTTGATCAGACAGAAGTTTCCAGTGTTTCTGAGCAATTTGCCATTCCAGCAGCTCCTGTCTGTACAAGTTCTCCTTTCTACTGCGAGAGATCCATCACTCACAGTTCAGTCACACTCACCCACACAACACACACTTTCTCCTGCAATCGACAATCGCTGCGCGCGTCCGCAGGCCTGTGTGAGTGTGTGAGCGTGTCCAGGATGAGAGTGTGCTGGAACTGGGCACTGGGGAGTGGAATGAGACCCTCCTACCCGTCGAACTCTCTGCCTCTCACCTTAGGAGATCTCTCTCTCTCTCTCTCTCTCTCATACACACACACACACCTCCCCCACTGGGTGGCGGGCCAGTCCCCTCACAGCTGGCTGGAAGAGGGCATGACACGCGTCTCTCACAGAGATTTGATCAAAAGGAATCACAAAGGCTGGAGGCTCCTAATGCAGTCAGGAGAGACTCTCTACCTCTGCTCTCTCTCTCCAGCAGTTTGAGTAATGCATTAAATCAATGCAGCCCGGCACAAGACACACTCAAGCACTGGATACTGGGTGTGTGCGTGTGTGTGTGCTTTAACAGCCTCTGAACAATCCCACCAACTTATGCTTTGCTTGCCAGAATCGTACATGCTTTATCCAATTCAACGTTTCTTTGCAGTGATTCTGATACAATGTGTCTGATTTAAATAACACTTTTAATTTCCAAAAAAAACCCCGGCTGCATGTTTTCTAGAAAAAAAAATGTTTTAAACTTTGGTCAGACAGAAGGATGTGAAGGATATTTGACTGCTTGAAATACACGTTTCTCGTAATTGTGCCTCGCAATTCATGACAATCAATCCATGAAGTTTAAATCTACTGAGCTGATGAGGCGATATTACATTTGGTGCATTCACTTGACATTTTAATACACCAATTACACAGCAGGTAAAAACATGCTGCGTTTAATCCATTACAGAGCAGGTTTTAACAGGTTTTGGCTTCTTTAACGCTCACAGACGGATGACTGAGTGGGCATCTTCTTTCCTTAACTACAAATTTGCAACAAGCAAAATGGCAGGAACTATTACTGTGTAGCTAATATAGCTTGAAATATTCGGTTAAATCTGTATTACTTACAGGAGATCAAAGCTTTATTTGTAAGAGGCAAATTTTATGAAGTCACACATGGGAAGCCCTCAGTCGTGCAGCGAGACCCAGAGGACCCTTATCAAATCAACATGCAGAAATTGGCTGGATTGCAGTGCTGCTGTTTGTAAGATAGCTTTTTTAAAGACAGAATTCGTTTTGCTGATCTTCTCCCTCAGGCTGCGGTCTGGAGTCGAGTTCGACGCTGAGCACGGCTCGTTCTGGCAGATTCCCTCCTGCGTACTGCATTACACATGCAAACACAGATCGCTTCATCTACAACACACGGAGCATACCAGAGTGTTTTAACGCATTAACAGTTAAAATATAATTTCATTAATTCTTAGAATTAAATTGCACACATTTGGACTTGTGTGAAAAATGACAGGCAATGTGAATATCCAAAGAAATTATGCTCCTTGTAAGCTTACTTAATGCACAGTACTTCTAGATGCTGCATAATGTGCTGGGTGATTTTAGGCAAATATATCAAAGAATTTTACTGATAACAGAGGAAAAAAATGGATAAAGTTCACTGATCATCTAAATGTATTTGACTCATCATTTGTCATCAGTTAGGAACCTAGGTGTGCTGTTTGATAGCAATCTTTCATTTGAAAGCATTTTTCCATCTCAAGAACATATCTAAATCGTGTCCTAACTCTCTATCAAACATCATATAGATTTTAAAATCTTGTTAATTACTTTTAAAGCCCTGAATGGCTTAGCTCCTCAGTACTTGAGCAAGCTCTTATCACATTATAGTCCTCCACGTCTGCTACGTTCTCAAAACTCTGGCCATTTGATAATACCTAGAATAACA
>JAUCMU010000603.1:0-11731 GCA_032275025.1 Enteromius treurensis | reverse complement strand
TAACGAGTACACCGTGTGTTAAGGGGAGTGTTCCCAGTTCCGGCTGATCTAATTAATGCAGCCTAACAATCCTTTAATGGATTTGATTAATAAATGTGTACCAGTGTGTTATTGTTACATCCGCACCAGACTCCACCAACACGCCCACACCAGACTTCACCTACAAGCCCATTCTCAGATCACAATCCCCTGAGTACTAACCAGCATGACCTGATTACACACCTTATTGCACTCAACCACACCACATTTAAGCACCCCTCACTCCTTCAGTCACTGTCCAAGCTCGTTAACTGTAAGGGGACTAAATCTCTGCTTGCTTCATCGCATACTTACCTGTGAACTCACCTGTTCTCCTTCAGAATTCCTCCTGATTCTCCTTGCTCCGCTCCTGGCTCCGACTCTCCTGCTGGATACTCTGCTATTCCTCCAAGTGGTGTGTGAGTGTGATCATCGCTGGTGTGCTCCAACTCGATCTGTTAAAAACATGAAAGACTATTAGTTCATCCAGCATTCTCTTCAGAAATTGGATTACTTACTTTGTGTAGCTTTTTGAATTCTGCCTGTGGCGAAGAACCTGTTTTGAATAAACTCCTTTGTTTGATTTATCCCTGTCTCCATCTGCTTCCGTAACAGAAGCTCGGACCGAAGAAACATTATTATGAGCACCAACGATCCCTTACAGGAGCTCGTCGATGCTGTTAAGAACGCCCTACAATCCACCGCACCACCACTGGCACCCACGCCATCACCACCGCCACGGCAAACCCGGAAGTAAACATCTCTTCTTCGCCGGTTCCTGTGGTATGTCCCATGGTGTGTTCGACTCCCTTCTCTGGCGTGGCGGGGGATTGCAAGGGGTTCCTTCTACAATGCTTGGTAACATTCGCTACTTACCCAACTGTTTATAATACTGACGGGGCTAAAATTCAATATATTATTTCATGTTTATCCGGAAGCGCTCTCAGATGGGCAGAATCCGTTTGGAGTCAGGCAGGACCTGCTGTAGATTCCTACGCTGCCTTTACTGCCCACTTTTTGGAGGTTTTTGGTAAGACTGAGCATGATACATCGGCAGATGAGGAACTTTTTCACTTTCGTCAAAATAACCTACCTCTTCATGAATATACCATCAGGTTTCAAACACTTGCAGCAGCCAGCAGATGGAATGAACAAGCTTTGATTACTACCTTTCGACAAGGTCTGGAACCTGGTCTCAGATTGATGTTACCGCCATTTGGTGACACTATTGGATTGGAAAAGTTTATTCAATTGGCGCTGTGGTGTTCAGCCTGTGTATCTTTCTACAATTTAACTCCTCAGCACGCCCCGTCAGTCAACCCCCGTCCGCCAGAGGTCTTCAGCCCTCCAGAACCAGTCCATGAGCCCATGCAAGTAGATCGCCGAAAGTTAACTCCTCAGGAACGTCAAAGTTGTATAGCTATGAGACTGTGTTTGTGTTGTGGACAAAGCGGTAATATCCTGCAAAACTGTACTTCACGTCCACCACGTCCTACGGTAAGTCCCATACTTTCAGTCATTGATGTGATGCAACCTTGTACTTACCCTGTCACACTTACTGCTAAAGGAATGTCCCTTTCTGTCGCAGCACTCATAGACTCGGGTTCAGCTGGGAATTTCATCGCCAGGCACCTGGCACGACGATTGCACTTACAAACTGTCCCCACAGAAAAATGTTATCAAGTCCAGTCTATCACCAGAAAACCCCTCTCTAACCGGGACGTGCAACGTCGTGCAGGTCCTATTAAGCTCAGGCTGGGTGTTTGTCATGAGGAGGAGATCTGGCTCATGGTTCTGGAGGGCTCCACAGTGGATGTGGTTCTGAGACGTCCATGGCTGGCGAGGCATAATCCCATCCTCTCCTGGTGTACTGGAGAGATCATGAAATGGAGTTCTCAATGCTTTCCCAACTTACCGTTGTGTGCTAAGAAGTCCCTCAGGGTTTGTACTACTTCTATGGAAAGTCCTATTGAAAAAATGTCTGTTGAAGTAACCTCTGATTGTACCTTTCAGGATGTGTTTTGCCCCAGGAGAGCTGCCCGCCTGCCACCACATCGCCCATGGGACTGCGCCATCAACCTGCACCAAGACGCCCAGTTGCCCAAGGGACGAATCTACCCTTTATCGATTCCGGAGACTAAGGCCATGAAGGAATACATCCAGGAAGGGCTTGCGCATGGCTATATCCGTCCTTCAACCTCCCCTGATGCTTCGAGCTGCTTCTTTGTCGCCAAGAAGGATGATGGACTCAGACCCTGCATCGATTTTAGAGCTCTTAATAAGGTGACTATCCCATTCAAGTACCCATTACCTCTAGTCCCAGCTGCCTTGGAGAAGCTAAGAGGCGCTAAAATATTTACTAAACTAATCTCCGAAGCGCTTATAATTTAATTAGGATCAGAAAGGGGGACGAATGGAAGACTGCATTTGTCCCACCCACAGGGCATGACGAGTATCTTGTGATGCCGTATGGCCTGGCCAATGCTCCTTCCATATTTCAAGACTGCATGCATGACATCTTCAGAGAATTCCTAAACAACTTTGTGCTCATCTACATCGATGACATCCTCATATTCTCTTAGAACATCCAGGAACATCACCAGCATGTCAAGCAGGTACTTGCTAAGCTTCGTCAACATCAGTTGTACTTAAAGACTGAAAAATGTTCGTTCCATCAGACAACCACGCAGTTTCTGGGTTATAAAATCGACCTGGCTGGTGTTAGCATGGATCAGGGCAATGTTGAAGCTGTGGTAAACTGGCTGACTCCTACTACAGTGAGAGAACTACAGGGGTTCCTCGGATTTTCAAACTTTTATAGACGTTTTATCCAGAATTACAGTATGTTGGCCAGTCCTCTCACCTCTCTTTTGAAAGGGAAACCCAAGAGCCTCACCTGGAGTACCGAAGCTACTCAAGCGTTTCAGCATCTCAAGGAAGCCTTCACCACAGCCCCCATCCTAAGCCATCCTGATTCTAATAAACAGTTAATCGTTGAGGTCGATGCATCTACCACCGGGGTCAGAGCTGTCCTCTCGCAGCAGCAGGGGGATCCACCTCAGCTCAAGTCATGCGCATACTTCTCTCGCAAGCTCAACCCGGCGGAGAGAAATTATGACATCGGCAACCGAGAACTGCTGGTCATCGAGTTGGCTTTGGAGGAGTGGAGACATTGGCTGGAGGGGTCAACTCATCCATTTCAGGTACTCACCGATCACAAAAATGTATTGTATCTAAGGTATGCCAAAAGACTGAACCCACGTCAAGCTCGTTGGGCCTTGTTTTTCAATCGTTTTCAAGACCCAAGAATGTGAGAGCTGACGCTCTGAGTCATCTGTACGCTCCCAAGGATGAGCCAGGGACCAACTGAACCCTCTCGCTCCTGCAGGAACAGTTCTGTTGGCCCAGGATGGAACTTGATGTGCAAAGGTACGTGAGAGGGTGTCGGGAATGTGTGATCTCCAATACTTCGAGACACCTACCTGCTGGCAAGTTGATACCACTTCGCACACCTAACCGCACCTGGTCACACCTAAGGGACGATTTTATCGACTTACCCGCATCCGAAGGTAGCACCTGTATCCTAGTTATTGTTGCCCCTCAAGGGTCTGCCCACAGCATGGGATACCGCCCAGTTACTCTTCCAACATGTGTTTCGATGCTATGGACTACAGGAGGATATAGTCTCGGATAGAGGTCCTCAGTTCATCTCCAGAGTGTGTTGGGGGGAATTCTTCAGACTCCTAGGTGTGACCGTAAGCCTCACCTCAGGCTACCATCCTCTAACCAATGGACAGACCGAAAATCCAGGAGGTGGGGCGGTTCCTCCGTACCTTTTGCCATGGCCACCAGGACACCTGGAACCAGGTCCTGGGCTGGGCCGAGTATGCACAGAATTCTCTCCACCAAGCTACTACGGGTCTCACACCTTTCCAGTGCGTCCTCGGTTTTCAGCCCCCACTCTTCCCTTGGTCTGGCGAACCCTCAGATGTGCCAGTTATGTACTACTGGTTCCTGGAGAGCGAAAGGGTCTGGGACGTTGCTAATCAACATCTTCAAAGGGCAGTGCATAGGCAGAAGACTAACGCCGACCGCAGACGATCAGGGGCTCCCACCTACCAAGTGGGACAAAAGGTCTGGCTCTCCACCAGGGACATTAGCCTATGCCTGCCCTGCAAGAAAGTAAGTGCCAGATAGAGCTCGCTCAAGTACTGAGGAGCTAAGCCATTCAGGGCTTTATAAGTAATTAACAAGATTTTTTTACCTAGAATGCAATTATTCTGGTCAATACAAATATAAACAGATGCATAATTGGTTTGTAATTAATTTTTAAAAGTATAGTTTTTATAAGTATTAATACTTCTTTATACAGAGATGAGCAATAGGGCCAAAATCTTTTATTTCGATGTTGATTCTATAGAATTGTCATAATTCATGCCATCAGTGTCAGTTTCACACCACACACACACACAATGACTAGCCTGCATAATAAAAAAGCTAACTGAAGACAAGAAAATAGTCAGCAACTAATTACAAGCAATAGGCAAAAAATAATCCAGTATCAAGAAATGTTAACTATATTATAAACAACTGTATTAACAACTGTATAATTTTTTTTTATAAATGTCATGGATCAGAGGAGATGAGAACAAGTGGATCCAAATGCAGGCTTTATTATAAAACAGGGTCTGAACAGGCAGAGTAGTGGCAACGGCAAACAGGAGTATCAGAGGCAAAACACAAGAGAATAATCCAAATAAGTAGCAGTGGTCGGCAAACAGTAACAAAGGGGCAGAGACAAGAGTGAATATCCTGGGCAGGCAAGGTCAGTAACAATAATCCAAAACAGAGAAAACACAGAAAACATGAAAGGCTTACAGAGGGGGAAACACAAGGCACATCTGCAATGATCAGCACTAATAAACATACAGGCCGGCCCTTAAATACTCCAGAAGGGGAAAGAGGAACTAATGAGCAACCATAGCGACAAACGAGGTGGGAGGAGACAAATGGAGTCCCCTCTGGGGGCTTCAGAGGGGAACTCCAGTGAAGATCGTTACAATGTGAATAAATTATATATATTTTTCTCATTAAAGTAAAAGGAAATTTAAATGTTTAGTAGTATGTTGCATTATTGTCATTAAATGATTAGTTGTTATAGTGTGGGAGTGATACATTTCCAGAAACATCTGACCATTTTTGTATATTCATTTACCCTATCCTTTAAAATTTGTTAAAAAGGCAAGTCTGTTGGGTGACATTTCTCTGAGTCTTCTTCTGGAAAATAATTTCCATCTGGTTGCGTTTTCCATGAAAGCTTTGCATATTTTGCCATCCCATTCTCCTTCAGTATCTTTTCCATCTGAAGAAAACAAACAGTCTATTATTGCGTGATATTCTTGGTAAGTTTCTCCATGCTCAGTATGCTTTCATTTTACTGTACATGTTCTTATGAAGTAACCTGCAGCAGAATCTCTGTCATCACTGCAGGGTCATTCACATTTTGACCTCCAGTCTCACTGTGTTTACCTTCTTCTCTGTGGGCCACAAACACAGTACAAACAAGTCCTCATTTTTCTCATTAAAGTTAAAGGAGATCTAAATATTTAGTAGTATGTTGCATTATTGTCATTAAATGCTTAGTTGTTATTGTGTGTGGGAGTGATACATTTCCAGAAACATCTGACCATTGTTCTGTGTATGTTGTCATTTGTTCCATGTGCTCTTTTTGTTTTGTTTACATTTCGTTCTCCCCATGTGCTTTACCTTGTTTGTAACCCCGCCTCTGTCATTAGTGTTTGATCCTCAGCCAGCTGTGTCTTACAGGTGTCCGGAGTTTTGTCTTTGATTAGTTTGTGTATTTATGTCACACCCTGTCTTGAGTTCAATGTCAGATGTTAAAGTTATGTTGAAATGTTTATCTGCATTGACTGCTGCGTGTTCGTCAGCCTTTGTTCTTTAGATTTATTATTAAATGTTTATTTGAACTCCTGTCTCCGTGCCTCCCTTGCCCGCTGAGAAGCGAGGTCGCAACAGCTGTTTCGTGACAGTACCAAGTTGTATAAAATTGTTATTATAGACATTGAAATATTGTTTAGTGCAAGTAATTTATTTTCATTGGCTCAAATTATAAAATATACATTTTAACCATTAACCTATATTTTATTTTATGGAATAGATGAAAAAATATATATATAAAAAAAAAAATTAGTTTCATGGGATTAGCTTTATAAAAGCGAAAAGAGAAAAACATAAGCTATATATAAAAGAAATAAATAGAGCCATATGCGAAATATAATTTTCTAAATAAATAATATATAAGTAGCAGCCTATGCAGAATTTCAGTTTATTTCTGTGATGCGCTCTAGAGAAAGCAACATCCAATTTGTTTCCTAGATTTACAAAAGCACATGTCATGAGAGAGAGAGATGGGGAGGCGTGCGGATCCAAATGCAGACATTTAATAACAAACTCACAGTCAGCGTACAGGCAAGCAGGGTCAATATCCGCAAAATGGGAATATAGGAGGCAAAGACAACAGAATAATCCAGGTGCGTAGCGGAGATCTGACGATGGGCGAACGTAATCCTAGGGGCGAGGCTAGAACGAGCTTTGGTCACTTTTTTGGACACAGCTTATACACAGAAAACATTAAATACCTTTTGGCAGACGATGGTTGTTTCTCACTGAAGTCTGGTCGTTTCCCTAGTGAATGGTCACTCTTTGCAGAAACAGAGCTGGACACATGTGAGCCTGACCTTAAACTAATGATACAAAGAACAGAGAGAAATTAAACATTTTTAAAGGAGGAGCTTCTTTCTCATTTGAATAACATTTGTCCTTGTTGTGACTTTTGACGAATGAAAGTACTTATGTGTGATTGTCTGTTAAGTCAGTCAAGTTCTATTACAGTACATACAGCACAGTACAGAAGATTAAATAATGTAAAACACATGAAATACCTTTTGATATGTGATGGCGTTTCCTTACTGAAGCATACACTAACAACAAAAAAGAAGATTCCTTAGTCTCATTTTAAGTGGTTCGATCCAGTTAGTAATTAACTATTAACAGGTATTAACTACCAAAAATACTACAATCCAACTATTTGAAAAACAACACTCTGAAAAGGTTAAATACTTTCCAATACAGTCTGTCGGACAATAAGAAACACATGAAATACCTTTTTTTGTAAGGTCTGTCTTCTTTGATAAGAGGTACATCATCTTTCGATGGATCACTCTTCACAGACTCATGGCTGGAAACCTCTAAACCTGATTTTTTACTAATGACAAAAAAAAAGAAATAGAGAGGAAATTACAGGAGGATGGCATATTTCAGTCTGGAAGTGACGTTTAAAAGGTTTACCAAACTATAATTGAGAGGTACTGACTTTTTTTTGGATGTCTTATCTTTTGAAACGCTATCAGGTTGTCTAATAAGCAAGTACAGTAGCTTCACACTTTTAATTTAGTATCATAACAATTTTTTTTCCTAAAAACTTTTTTCACATTATTGCATTCAAATATGTACTACAAATTGCATTGACCAGTCTTACCTCTGTTCCCCCTGGAGACTTGGAGTCTCAGGCAGAGTGTTCTTTTCTTGTTCCACTGACATTACTGCATTTTTATGTTGAAGACAATCAGATGCTCATCACAACCTGGACATGACAGTTTGTTATGAGGTAAATAAAATGACCAATGTCTTGGGCTCTGAAACAACTATGGCCGTGTGGCAGACTACCCAAGTCTCCTGGAAGATCCAGGGAGTCTCCCGTATATTAATAGTGGCTTCCTGATGCCCACAAATAGGATAAAATACCCCAGAATCTACACCAAGCGAGCAAGTGCGTGCATGCGAGACATTAAAGTCTGCATCGTTCATCTTGCGTGCAAAAGACGGAATAAAGGAGAGAGAGAGTGAGTGTGTGTGTGTGTGTGTGTGTGTGTGCCTGTTTATAGCATGTGCTAGACTAAGAGCATCCTGATTGGCTGCTTTCAGTTTTTCTCATCTCCCTGAATTGAGTTTTTGCAGCTTGGGATGTCTGATGTAGTGCAACCAAACAGTTTGGGGTAAAAGTGCATTTCACAACATATAGCTGTAAATGTAAGTTAGGTGTTAACATTATTTCAGCACTGTATTGAAACACTGAAGTTTTGTATGATTTTCACTCTTTACTCATGAGCCAAGAAGCTTTGGTTTTTTTGCATGCATCATACTCACAATACATTGTAGGCTATTAATATCCAATGCTCCCACAATAATTACACTCAATACCCTTGAGTAAATGTAGGCAGAAGCAAATTAATAAAAAAAAAATACTTCTTAAAAAATGTTTTAAAACTTGAATTAGTACAATGGTCTGAGCATCAAGAACACTTTGCAGCTTGGTCACATGGGTTAAGTTAGTTTTGTTTTCGATATTCTCCCTTTTACGAGCCTTGCCACATGGTACGATCCATTCCTATGAGATATGAGAATAAAAATGATTTTAATATCTATCATGCGATTTATTTAGAGTTGTGCAGGTAAATTTGGCAATTGCAGAGGAGTGTCGTTAATTACTGTGCAATTTCACTGTAAATATTCATCATTCTACCTCAGAACTGTTTCTACCCCCTTCTCATCCTACCCCCCTCATCCCCTATCTGCACTATTTATTGTTACCTATTTGTTTTATTTTTACTGTAACCTATTTATTGTTATTGTATTGTAAATATACTTCATACATGTTTGCACTGAATAGGAAGAAGCTCTAATCTCATCGTACATGTATATAATGTGCATTGTATATGTGTACAGTGACAATAAAGACATTAAATTCTATTCTATTCTATTCTAAGGACACGGTTACAGGAACCCCAGTTAAATGTCTTTAAACAAGTTTGTTTGTGTGTGTGGTCTAAACAAATAAAATGAGAAATATTTATAAATTAAGTGAGTTTATAATACACAAGATGAAAAATATCCATCCGTGCCAGGCCGCAGCCTTCTGCGTATCTCTTCACTTACCCATGAAACGATACTCTCAATATCTTTGATCAATCTTAAATAGCCATAACGGCAACATACAATATGAATAAACACTTGCTCTTCGTTATTGACGCACACAGATTAGGAAGGAATTAGGAGAGAAAAGAACGAACCCTCCCTGCGTCACCTAGTGAAACCGAAACTAACACTTCCTTCCCAACAAACACACAACGTTGCCTCGACGTAGCCAACCTTTTAGACAGCGATTCGCACTCGCAATAATGTATCATAAGCCATCCGACATTGTTACATTTACCTCGCTGGTGTTTCTGATCAACAGTTGCTATTTACAGTGTTTATTTCCACGACCGTCTGCGTGTCCGAGTTGAACGTGCTTCGTGTGTAAAATATTCTGCATCTGAAGCTGACTGCGACACAAGCGCGAGATCTCTGGATCTTTCCCGCTGCGCACCTCTCTGCGTTCGGCGAAAAACTAAAAACCTAAATAAGTTTGTGTCAGTAAATATATATAATATAATAATTTAAATTTCTGTATGGAAGCTCGTCTCCGCCACCTTGAGAAAAAAATATAATTCTGTAAGTCATAATAATGAGAAACTTTCTCATAATAATGACTTATCATCTCATAATACTTCCATACTTCTGACTACTTCTTGGATCGCATCTGTAAAATAATTGCTATTCTGTGATCTACAACATGAAATAATAAAAGTGTCTGCTTAATGAATAAATGTAAATGTTAATGAAAGAATTATAATATGTACATGAAAGCTGTAGAAACACTGGACGTAACTATGGGGCACCAATCTGCAGCAGCAACTTGGATAACAAAAAAAGCAACCTCAAGGATGATTGAAGTAAATGTGTGCAAATAGGGCCCCATTTCTATATATGCCTTAGGCCCCAAATTCACTAAATCCGCCCCTGGTTTCGCTGAGGAAAGAATTCTGTTTCTCTCACACACATGCAGAGAATACGTCTTACATCCTGATTAAACTTAGCTGGTTAACTTAGCTATGCTGGTCCTTTGCTGTTTTTTTGCTGGTTTATGCAGGCAAAGAACCAGCATAAACGACCATCCCAGTATTAAAACATACCTAACCAGCATAAGCTGTGTTTTTCAGAAGGCATAAATTTAGCATATAGATAGTCACAAAAAAATATGCAGTTTTACAAAAGCCATTTGTTTGTGGTGCTGATGGCAAATCCAGACCTGTGTAGCAGGTCACGTGATGCACATTTAAAATTAAAATAAAATAAAGTCTAAATTAGTGTTTTGATAGTTCTCAGGAGGTTAAGGTTTAACATCTTTTCTAGTGTTGGAATAAATAATTTATTCTGATATTGTGTCTCTTTCTTAGCTCAACAGACTGTTTTCTTTCACGATGAGGTAAGAATAATACATTATTAAATCTGAAGTCTTTTCTATTAAACAATGCCTTGGGATGCCGTGGAACAAATTACAAACAAGGACTCGGAAGGCAGAGATCACTGAAGAGAACATTTATTAAGACACATGGAGGAACTGAACAAACAAACACTCGGATCAGCACATAACATTACATTAACGACTCACAAAGATACAGGACATGGGGCATGGATTTATACAAAGACTAATCAAATACACCTAGACAAACACGGCTGGAAGGGAGTGAAACACTGATGAGAGGGTGGGGTTACAAACGAGGAGCAGACATGAGGGATCAGGAAAGTAAACATAGAACACGTCAGACAGGGCGAATGACACATACAGTTCATGAAGAGCGGAAGTGCCATCCAGAGCTGGACTGCCACATCAGCTGATCCTGACAGTAGGTGATCAGGCACAGAAATTTAACAATTCAATGTAATAATGTTGCATATTGTTCACTGTATAAATTACAAATCACTGTTAAAGCTACTAAAGTTTACCAAGAGCAATGAGTGATTTTTGTTGTATTAACATTAAGTACAATGACAGCAGTGAGGTCACTTTACATATTTAGACGTCCAGTATATTGATACCTGAGCAATTTTTGTCAACTTATTACTTTTTAATTATGACATAACTGACTGTTTTCGGGGTTATGCTCCAAGATGTGTATGTTACTATTATGTGTTACTGGTTAAGTACTTTTTTTATTCCTTCCCTCAAAGTCTAAAGGGTACAGTTAAGTGCAAATCAATGTATGCACTAAATTAATCCAAACTAAAAACCAAGTGTGAGATTGTAAATATTGCTTTAATGTTCTGTACAGCTGATATTGACATGACACTAAGTTTGACATTTTATTTTAAAGCAATTACCCAACATTTACAAGATGGCTCATTGGACCTTTTCTCATAATTTAAAGTAAGTATTCAGAGACTCCTTGTATTATGCAAGTATACAAGTAGCTTAACATTTCTGTAGGATTAACATTGTTAACCTTTGCTCTTTTTTCTGTTTGCTGAGTTGCTTGAAGTGGAATGTTTTCATTTATTAAATAAATAAGTACTTTTTAAATACTCAACAATGTATGTATATACAGCCACAATCAATCAATACTTAAATACACATGTTCAGTACAAACAGAAGTCAAGTTGCGATACCAAACAGCACCAATCAGCGTTCATTATAAAACACTCTTGCTTTTAAGCCAAATACAGGTCATTATACATTACCATCACCATCACTCTGTTCTTCTATTTGATAATGTTCAGTGCTTTGCTACAATCTGTATTGTTAAAAGCGCTA
>JAUCMU010000602.1:0-11734 GCA_032275025.1 Enteromius treurensis | reverse complement strand
ATTTTTTTTTTTTTTATTATATATATATATATATATATATATATATATATATATATATATATATGTGTATATCTATATTTATATAAATAATAATAACATAAATTAAGAAATGTGTGTTAAAAAAATTATATATATATACACACACACACATTTTATATTTATATATTATGATTACTTATGTTTTTAAATATATTACAGAAAATCTATATTTTTGAATAATGAAATATGAAAACCATTGTTTGAAAAAATACAAATACAAGTATTTAAATATTTTATATTTTAATAACATATTTATTAATAAAATATTGATAGGAATATATATATATATATATATATATATATATATTTGTATAAATATTTTATTAATAAGTATTTTATACTTTTTAAAAACTTTGATTTGTATTTTTTTGAAACAGTGATTTTCATTTTTCAGAGATCAATTTTTTTTTCCATTTATTTATTTATATTTATTTAAAAAAAAAAAAAAACGTTTTTGTGCAAATATGATTATGCAAAGTGAATGAAGATCTAGTTTGTACAAATACAATAGAAACACCCAATAAATCATGAGAAAACATCTCATCTGGTTGGTCTTGGAAACTCCGACCACAGCTGAATAAAGCGTGTCTTTGGAAGTCCTTAATGACTATAATCATTCCCTCGTTGGAGGGTAGTTATAGTTGTATTAACATTGCATTCGCTGACCGTAGATCTCGAACGCCACAAGCCAGCGGCTTTTCCTTTATAACAGCAGCAACTGACGCTTTCATTTATCTTCCTCAGGAGCTTGGCTCCTCTGTTTACATGCCCTGTGTTCTTTTAATCTATTCTGTCCTTTGTTTGTGTCGGTCCGGAGGAGGCAGCGAGTGAGATACGGAGAGAGCGGCTCGGTTCTCCCGCTGTTCCACTGTCCTGCGTCTGGAGCTCAGAACTGGCAGAGCTCATTATGGACTGATTCAAGGTCTGCCAGCACAAACCCAGGGGACCTGAAACAGCACCGTGTGCAGTGCATACCCCGGCAATCTCCTTCGCGCACACACACACACACACACACACACGGGGATCTAACACCTGCAGAAGCTCTGTTTGGTACACATGCACACAAAAGCCAGGGCCAGAAAAATGACCATAGTTAAGTGAGGCTCATCAGAGACCCTCGCTGAGTGCCCGGTTTGCCGGCTCTACCTTCCCGCTGTAATGTTTTCCATATAAAAGCATGCAGGAGGAAAGGGGGGGGTGGATGTGTGCCTGTGCTCAGGGTCCCACAGCGATGCATGAGGTCTAATCCCCTCATTAAGGATAGTCGGTGCTCCGGCCCAGATGCTGGGCTGGCAGAGTGACAGCGAACATGGACGTATGCACACGGACAAACATGTGCCATCCGTCACAGATGCAGGTTGCTGGTGTCTCCTGCATGTTGTCATGCTGGAAATTTCTGGATAATAACATCCGTGCGCAGCGTGATGTATGGCTATCCCATTTCGGGATGCTATCCCTCAAGCAGGTCCTGTCAAATAAAGAAATGTCGTTTTGAAAAATAGACGTGCTGCCCCCAATCCCTGAAATTCGCTGACAGGGTGTTCGATGCTTTTAATTCCACTTACGCCATCCGTCTTTTGTTTCTTCCTGCCTATCATTCCTTAACACACCGAGACCTTTTACAAGACACTGATGGACAATATTAGTAGCTCGCTCTTCTAGCTTATAGGATTATAAAGACAGTAGAGTGCTCTTGTAAATGTGATTCATTGACTACATAGGAAGAAATATGATCATCTGAGCTTTTAACATCGCAGTTATCAACTTCCTTTTCGTTCTACAGGCAAGTGAAGCTCTCATCTGCAGTTCTGTTGCGTTAGATGTTCAGATCGTGTGCCTGTTTGGCAGTTGTGGATTTGTGTGTGTTACGACAAGGTTTTATCTTCAAGTCCTGCTGATCTGTTTTTGGCCTTCACATCTAACCAGGTTTTTCAAAAATTATTATGATTATTATTAGTAGTAGTTGTATATAAAAAAAAAAAAAATAATAATAATAATAAAAAAAAAAAAAAAAAAAAAAAAAAAATATATATATATATATATTTATATATATATATTTATTTATTTATTAATTTTATTATTTTTTTATTATTTTCATTATTATTGTTATAGCATTTATTATTAATTAAAATATGTTCCTCCTTTTATTATTATTATTGTTGTTGTTGTTATTTGCCAGAAATATATTTTTCTTCTTATAACATTTATTGTTTGTTCAAAGAAGTCCCTAATTTTGTTATTATTATTAAATATATTTTTTTATATTTTTTATAATATTTATTATTAATATTAAAATATTTCCTTATATACTATTATTGTTATTATTGTTATTATTATTTGCCATAAATATATTTTGTGTTGTTGTGTATTGTTTATTCAAACTACTACTACAAATATTTTCCTTATTTTTATATCATTTATTATTATTATTATTATTATTAGGCCCAAATCAACAATAATAATAATAATGATAATAATGATAATAATAATAATAATAAAAATATTTTTACTTAAATTTTACTTTGCTTATGCTTATTTTACAGATTTTTACTCTTATTATTTGGAAAAGTATGTTTTATTATTATTATTATTATGTTAGTTATAACTGTTTTTTTTCTATATAGATATGCAATATAGAAATAAAACATACTATTGTTTATTATAAAGGTTATAAAACATAATGAATCAGTACCACTTGTAGAAAAAAGACTCTAGTCATGACTCTTTTTCTTGTACAACAACACAGCAACTGTTGAGTCGCAAATTCGTTAACAGGCATAACGTAACGTCTCTTCTACATTTCCGTTCCGTTTGATGTTGTTTAGCTCCGTATCGTGTGCCTGTTTGGCAGTTGCAGCTCTGTGTACGTTGGGACTGGCAGATGGTTTTGGCTTTGAGTTTTGCAGCCCTGTTTTTTTGGCCTCCACATCTGACCAGACTGAGCGACTCGGGTCACTTTGTAGAAGTTTTTTGCGGACAGCTGCGCTCTGGATTTGGATTTAATGGCAGGCAGATGCTAAGCGATTCTTTGCTGGGTTATTGGCTGGTGGGCGAGGCGCGTATGTCTGTTTAGAAGCATCCTGAGAATAATTAAGGCTCAAAACATGTGCGATGAGGAGGTATTTGAAGGGAAAAGAACGTGACGGATTTCGTGGGCGTGCGGTTTTGCGGACACGGACTTGCCTTTGTAGCTTGATTGCGCCCTCTTTGCATGAGAAACACGTTACGCTTCTTTCTTGAAAGTTCGCTGACGTGTGGTGATTTCCACCCTCCCCCGCTTTTGCTTTTTAGGGCCCGTCTTCGCTTAGCGCATCTCGTTGCGTGGCATTTTGATCTAAACACACGAGCGAATCAAGGCGAGAGAAACCAGGCGTCAAATTGAGTGAGCGAATTCGACTGCGGTCTGCCAGGCTGATCCAGAGTTATTAGTTGTCTGTCTCAGAGACGGGTAATGGGGGCTGACACTCTTTGAACGTAAATGGCACGCAGGGGACCCCCGGGAACCGACGGGGAGCTCGGCGGATCTCATCAGGGCTAGAAAATGGTGTGGTGCTTTGTTAAAGATAGACCAGGAGTCTGTTTCGACTCCTCTATTAAATTGAAGGTTTCGGCTTGCCGGGCGAGCGAGAGAGAGGAGTCGATAACCTCTGCTTTCTGCCGTTTGATGGACAGTACGAGAGTGGACGAGTGGGGGGGGTGAGAGAAAGGCACGCTCTGAATCCCAATTTCATTACACCTAGATAAAAAGAATATTAGATGAGAGATAGAAAAGATAAGATGGGGAGCAAAAGAGATGAAGGCTTTTTTCTCGACGGATCGAACGAGAGCGAGAAGAGTCGGTACACAGCCCTGTAGTTCTGGTTTTAAGAGGTTGGAGTACCCAGCGCGTCGTGTCTCTCAAGGGCCTTGCTGAGTGAGTTATGGGTCCGTTCTGTGTGTGTTGGCAAATGGAGACGGCGGCCTGAATCCAAACTGAACACACAACCTTGACCAGAGCTAAACCGAGAGCCTTCAGAGGCGCGAGCCAAAACATGTGGCAACACGGGCTGAGCCGGCGAAACCGGTAAAAATATCCAGCCCGCAAACAAGCATTGTGTTCAGAGATAATAAGAAGTGTCCGCAGTCTGAAGTAATTAGAGAGCGCAGGACAAATTGGTAGGGAAGCTCAGAATGTGGGAAGCATTCTTCTGGTTCCGAATAAAATCAGTATGTGGAATATAAACCCGGTTTAGTCATTTGCATACGTTACGGGCTCGCCATATGGATTTAAACTCAACAAGACAGCTCTCTTTAGTTAGACACAGACAAATTATTTTTATTGGACTTATGTTTACATTTTTGTGCGTTGTACTTTTTGGGAAAGTAAGGATAATATTTCTTTTTTTATATGTATTTTATTATTTTTTTTATTTTTTATTTTATTGACCACAGGTGTGCTGTATTTATATTTAACATGAATAATTATTATTTTATTTTATTTTATTTTATTTTATTTTATTTTATTTTATTTTATTTTATTTTATTTATTATTGACCAAAGGTGTGCTGTATTTATTTTATTTTATTTTATTTTATTTTATCACAGGTGTGCTGTATTTATATTTAACATGAATAATTATTAATTGTTTTTTTTTTACATATTCATACTTCTTTAATAGTTATTTTATATGATAATATGTTATTTATATAATAATAATAATTTTATCAATCATCTTATTTTCAACATCCCTTATAATAATGATAATACTATTATTGTTATTATTATTATTAATAATAATAATAATATGCTGTTGTCGTCAATTCATCTTGTTTTTCAAATTCAGTTTTCAACCTACTTTCATTCTGGTATATTACACCCTCTTTTCGCGATCCAATTTAATTCCATATGGATAAAATCAAGTCCTGTCGTAATCGTTTTCTCATTGAATATCCCGTTTCGCTCAGATATGTCAGGCTACTCAAGTAAAATGGCGTTTGCAAAAGGCAGTGTTGACTAATTACGCCATCCACCTGTGTGACAGTTTTATTTTCATTTCAGGGTGTTTGGGTAGTTTCATTATATGAAGCACACATTTATAATGCCAACGTTTTTTTGGCAGCCTGGCATAAAACATTCCTGCTCAATACTCACACAAATAAGAACTCTTTCACGTTGCACATTTCCTTTTGAAAATCAAGACACGACATTTGAACAGCAGCGTTACCGCTCTCCTGCTCCTCACATCCAGAGACGCAGAGGTTCCGTTTGTTTGTGAGCAAATGCCAGCTACTGCAGAAAATCACACGCAACTCTAGACTCTAACTCCATGCCACATTATTTATTTTCTTTCTGCCGAGATCCCCCTAATATTTCAGCTCCGTGACTTTATTTGTTTTGAATCTGCAAACATTTTGATTGGAGGCGAAATAGAAACTGAAAAAGCATCTGGTTTCTCATATCTTTGGTAAATAATCATCATTTACAAATTATTGCCGGTCTTTATTATGACATTTTCAGTATATGAGACTACGGCGTACTGTTATTTATCCACTTTGAATTGGATTTTATGAAGTAATTCTATCTTTATTTATTATTATGATGAATTGCTTTGGGATTATTAACGAATGCTGGCTTCAGAGTTTCCATGTAGCTGTCATCTATTATTTATGATTTCAGTAATCGTAGTTTGTCACAAAATCAACAAGCACATTTATAATTTAGCATGTTCACCTTTGTTCTTTTCGGTGCTCTTTCATCAGCTCCTTGCAGTCCTTTCTGAGTAAGCTGAATACAGCAGGGAAAACTTCTGATGTGTAGAGATGAACTCTTTTTTTTTTTGTCACGTGGCCTCAGGGTTTTAGTCTGACCTCATAGTGTTTAGTCCATCCGTTTTGAATTTGTGTTTAGCTTCGACAGCGTTTTGGTCGAATCTTTTTTTAAATCGCTGTAGTCTGATTCACTTGCAAATGACTCCTCTGAACTGGTTCTTTAATTGAATCGTTTGACCTCGGCTCACCTTTCTGATATCCCTCCATCCCTTTCTTTTCCATCATCCCTTTCGTTAGAAAGGTAAAAGCGAGGTCACGGCGCGAAGCAAATGAAACGCTCCTTGTTTGTGAACGAGCCCTGTTTACCTTGATTATTGTGACTTTAATCATTCAGTCTGACGAAATCCTGCGACTGCTTTCAGGTCAGCGGTTTAGGCCAGAACATTTGTTTTGAGTCTTTGGCTTAAAGAGGAATCGATAAGGTTCTTCGGACTAAAGGTTAAGCGTGCTAACAGCGGGCTGATGAATGGCGCTCTCTGCTAATAGCTGAGGAAATACCCTTTCAGCGCGTGTCAGGGCATGAGTGATTAGCCTACATCTTAGCTAGCGCAAAGATAAACCCGTTCGAACGGTCTCGCCCTCAACTTGACACTCTGACTGAATAAGGGGCTTTGGGATAGTGATATTGCGCCCTGGCCCCCTTCTCCTCTTCTGTTCGCTCTCATTTGAGCCGTATCTCATTTCTTTAGCGTCTGGGTGCCTCTGTCAGAAGATGCTATCAGTGCGCTCGGACTCTCCGGGGAGTCCGTCTCTCCCAGAATGTGCTGATAATGAGCGGCTTTAAATTTCTCTGAGGGTTTCAGAGCTGGTCCGAGATGCACCGTGCACATGTCTTCTTCATCATAGTAAAAATTAATGTTTTTTTATTTTTTTTTTATTTTGTGCAGATTCCTTCTGAGAGATTGAGATATGACTTGTATTTGTAATATTCATTTATATGCATGTATATATATATATATATATATATATATATATATATGATATGATAATAAAAAAATATTATTTTAATTTTATTTTTTTATTTTTATAATTTTATAATTCTAAATATATTTTTATAATTATTTATTTAATATGGTTCAACTTAGTTTATAATGTAATTATGGTATTTAATTTAATAAATGTATATGAATATATATACATATATAATATATATATATATATATATATATATATATATATATATATTGATTACCATATTATTTTATTAAATTCAATACAATAATTAATTTTTCTTTAAAATCTAGCTAAATAAAGTTTGTTTTTCTGTGTGTTAGTGTTTTTGCTGGAGTTATTGTTATTCTTTCCAATTGTTTTATAATTTATAAAAAATTTTAAAAAAGCCTTGCACCAGTGCACTTGATAGAAGACTGACGGATAAACCGAGGCAGTCAGAGGAGATTTGCTGTAGCTTTGTGTAAGGAATTTGCTGTTACTTTAACCCTGACTTCTACAAGTCAGTTTCTCTGTGTGTTTCCTCTGTCTGCCAAAGGTCTGAGCTCAAACAATGACACTGCTGTGAATCGATGTGTCTTCAGGGTGCTGAAGAGAGCATGAGGAGGTGAAGAGGAGGCACTGGCCAAACTCAGCGCACTCTGATTTTCTGCTGGGTTATTGATTTCCAGGCCTCCCTCGTTCTCTTCATCTCCTCTCTCTCTCTTCTCTTGGCCGCTCGCTCGTTCCTGGACTCCCAGTCAGATTCAGATGAGTCCCGTCCCAGCGGAGCAGCTCGGAGCATCGACGCGTCGGCTTATTTTCTTCCCTCATCTCCTCATTCCTCAGCTATGCTCTGTATTCAAAACGCTGAGATTTCTCCTGGGGGCTTCGAACAAGGAATATACTGTTACAGGCGAGGAGAAGGAAGAAAAAGAGCAAGCCGGTGTTACTAGATACCAATGAAATCAATTCGACTTGCCCCTGAGCAACGTTCATTTTCCAAAACCGCTGGACTGACTACGTGGAACGCAGCGGCTCTGAAATGTAACATTGAGCCGGTTTCCGTGCGTTAGACTCAACAGCAGCAGCGACTCTGAGATAACAGCTTCTGTTTACTCCTCCAGCATCTCTAAAGAGTTCATAAGAAATCTCGATTTCCTTCATATGAGCCAAACATATGGTGACGTCATCCCACAAGAGCATTCGGTTTCTGAGCGCTTGCTCTTTCATAGCTAATGGAGATCTCATTTATGAATTACATCATGTGGTTCTTTTTTGTTGACTTGTTAATTTTCTGTTTTCATTTGAATCTTAGTTAACATTATGGTAGTTTTTATTTTAAGGTGCCTTTTTTACAGTTTAATTATGCATATAAGTACTGAGTAATATTAATTAACTACTGTACATGTGCTTTTTATTATTATTATTATTATTATTATATTATTGGCTTAAGGTTACTTGCACTTAACTATACATAATTTATTGTTATTTTAATAGTAAGTCCATGTACCAACTGTAAAAAGTACACCTTAAAACCTTACATTTTTTATTTTATATATGTTTATTTGTTTTATATCAGGGTTTTTATAAGTTAATACTATTAACTAAAACTGAAACTAAAATTAAAACCATAAAAAACGTTACTTAAAATAAAATAAACAATCGCTAAAATAAAACACTATTTCTATTTTATTTATTTTTTATATATAAAATGAAATAAAATATAAATGATTAAATAATACAAACACATACAATATATTTACTAACACTGTTATTTAAAATTACAAATATTACAAAAGAATGATAACATTAAACTCAATACTAAAATATCAGTGATTTCAAGTGATGCCGTTTCTTTATGGTGTTAGATTACTAAAATACCAGAGATCTGCAGATGCATGTGAGATTGCTCATGTCTTAAAGGGATACAGAAACCTGCATGACTTTCTTCTGTGAAACACGATAGAGTAGATATTTCGAAAAGAAAGAAAGTAAGTGAGTAAATGATGACACTTTTTTCATTTTTGGGTAGACTGTGCTTTGAAAACTTTAATCTCCTGCATATATTAATGCAATTCCCTTGCATTCCACATATGAATGTGATTTTAGTTTCCATTGGGATTGCGCTTGTGAAATAATAGTGAAATTGTGTTTTCGTGATGTAATCAGTTGTAGTTTGTTTCAGTCAAGAGCAAACACGACTAAAATCTCTCAGTACTCTCTCATAAACCTCCTGATCACAGATGTCATAAATTATCATCCCCCTCAACACTTCAAAGAGTCCTTCATGTGTGTGTGTGTGAACAAGCAGACAATAAAGGACAGTAAAAACTAGGGCCGTCTCAGACAAACAAAAAACAGAGAGTAGACAGAGGATCATAAATGTGCTTTTGTTTACTCAGGTATTGTTTCAGATGAAAAGCTGGTTTGTTTGTCCCCGTGTTTGTGCAGGTCAGGTTTAGCCAACATTATGGTGACCAAAAGTTTCCCACAAGAGCAGTTAAAATCTGAAATCACCTACACTGTGGAGCAGACCAACAGTTCCCATGAGGAAAAAAGCTTAATAAACATACTGAATAAAGCTAGAATTAAATCTAAAAACAATGACACAATGGTTTGTATGATGTTAAGTATCCAAAACGTATTCGTTTGGTCACAAAATGATTTACAAAAGGGGAAAAAATCCAGCAAAACCTCTAAAGATTTAACAAAAACGATTAATCCCTGTGTGCTCTCATCTGTTAACATGGGCACCGAAAAAAATATGCGCTGCTGATGCGTGCAGTGTGAAACCGGTGTAAACTCGACGTGTTCAAGCGTCCAACTACACGTGAATAGCGAGATATATTCACCCAAGTCTCCTCAGGTGTGAACGCACTTTTAACAAAGAGGGATTTGAGAAAATGAATCTAAAAATGGGTATTTTTTTTTATTTACCTGTACTTTTTCATTTGATTTTAATGTTAATTTAATGTAATTTAATTGCTACTGTTATTTAATTTTGTACAAATTAGTTTTAATTAGTTAGATTGCACTGTATACTGTATCTCATTTGAGAAATACTGATTTCAGCACGATTAGTAATCTGTGTGCGCATTTTCTTTGATAACAAGCAAGTTGAGTCCAACCACTTATATATCGTATCGCAATCGCTAATCGCAATTTTGACCTTAATAATCGCAATCGCACATTTTTTCCAAATCGTGCAGCCCTAAAAGCCATACTGTTCTGCAAATTGTAACTTTTTTAGGGCTATGGTCTTAATGGCTATGGTTTCAAGTCTGTTCGAGTTTAAAGAAATAGTTCACCCAAACATGAAAATGCTGTCATCATTTACTCGCCCTCGAATAGTTCAAGATATTTGGAGGAACGTTTGTAACCAGGTTGTTTTGGGTGACTTTTTTCCCTACTATGGAAGTCAATGATGACTTCATTAGCTGATGGGTCACCATTGACTTGCGTAGTATGAAAACAATACTGTGGAAGTCACCCGAAACAGCCTGGTTACAAACGTTCCTCAAAATATCTTCCTTTGTGTTCAGGAGAACAAAGAAATCCATACAGATTTGGAACAAATCGAGGGTGAGTAAATGACAGAATTCACATTTATGGAGTGAACTATTCCTTTAAATACAGTTCCAGTGCTGTTTCATCTTTTAGCATTTTAAAGCAGTACTTACAATCTGTTTCCACCCATATAATATAAATATAGGGCTTATATATAGCTAATCTGCTTTTACTTTAGCTAGGCAAACCAATGTGTGTGAAAATAAAAGAATGTTACATTCCAGTAAAGGGATCATCTTGTCATGTGCTGCTCACCTACCACACACACACACTTTTGCTCGGGAGGACAGGGGTCTTTCTTACAGTAATTAGACTGTGCCAGAGCAGTTAAAGTCTATGTGCTTGACTAGCCCGGTCTGACACATTCTCTCATCTCCGCCCACAGAGAGAACAAGCTAACATCCCACAAACTCTCTGTTTCTCCAGAAATAATGAACCTACTCTATCTTCTATCACTTTAACTATCAGTCTAGCTAAAGTCCTTTCATGTGCGCTCTGTGTGTGTGTGTTCAGAGGAGAGACTCTCAGTCCTGTAATCTTTCTCTCTCTGTAATCAGCAGTTTTTTTTAGGCGCTGCCTCCTTCTCCTCATGCTTTTTTAAGCTCTAATGGCACATCTTCTTTCTTTTAACCACTATTACGAAGGTCTTGATGATTGAATGAAAAAAAGAAATGAGAAGGATGAGCCAAACTCATACCTTGTACCGTGTACTTTTCTGTGTAGAGAACAAGTGACACAGTAGCATTTGTTTGATGTACAGTGTTTTTCTTATGTGTTTTGCCATTAAATGTAGAAACCTTGTTTTTTCTTCTTCTTCCAGTTTTTCACTAATTGTTATATCATTAATATACACGGGTCATTCAAAGTAACCCTAAAACTAATAATAGAAACCGCCTCGTTGGATCTGTGGAGCACATGGGATCTGAGAAGCTTTACATAAAGAGCGCATGGGGGAGGAAACTTATAAAATGCAATATGGAGACTAATTAGAAGCTCTCCATGAAGACAAGCCCATTTATCTCACTGCAGAGAGGGACTTCTGTGTCCGTGGGGGAAACGGGAAGTCACACGGGAGGAGAAAAGGCCAGAAAACCCTTGGTATTTGCGTTTGTGTGAAGTACGGAGCTCCGTTTACATCCAACCGGAATAAAACCAATACATCTTCAGTTTTTATGTGCGGAGTCCGCCCCTACGCAGACTCCCATGATTAAAGAAAAACAAAGAGAGGTTCCCCCGATATCCACAATTCTTCCAGCCATCTGACAGGAACAATTAATGTTTGACCTGAATTCCCTTTTGACGGAGAGAGAAAACATATACATGCAGGATTCTGAGCTGGGATCACAGGGCCCTCTTATTAGCTCTGATCGGCCCCGACACGGAATTCT
>JAUCMU010000601.1:0-11735 GCA_032275025.1 Enteromius treurensis | reverse complement strand
TATATATATATATATGTATATGTGTGTGTGTTTGTGTGTGTGTGTTTGTGTGTGTGTTTGTGTGTGTGTGTGTGTGTGTGTGTCTGTGTGTGTGTGTCTGTGTGTGTGTGTGTCTGTGTGTGTGTGTGTCTGTGTGTGTGTGTGTGTGTGTGTGTGCAAACGTGAGCTTGAGCACTCAAACATGGAATGTCCAAAACATTCAGATTTCGACACAAACACTCAACAATCAAGATGCATTTCAAAACGCTGTCAGATGTTATTCACTCACACACACTCACACACACACACACACACACACACAGAAGGTGGGTAACAGGAGGCACAGGAACACAGATCATGACGGATTAAACACACTGTTGCTGCAGGACTTAGTTGTTCTTGCACAAAGACGTTATGGAGTGCATGTGTGAGCATGTGTGTGTGTTCTGGCGCTCAGGTGAGGCTGTAACTGTCCTGCAGGTGAAATCTGGTTGAACAACATTTCTAAATTCTCTCCTCTTCTTCTTCATATTAGGGTGTGTGTGTGTAACGCAGGGTGTGTTTGTTTCCTCACTGAGAGCCGAACACTAAGCACTAAGCAGGACTAAACGAGTGTGTGCTGCTCATGATTCGATGTGTCTGTGAAGTGTTTCTGAACACACCAGAGCTGCTAAAGCAACACACACTTCCCAGCTTGATCTTCCAGACGAGTCTGAGCCACACTGAGCTCCAGCATCGAGACGCTAGAATAACCCTCCTTCAGCGAGCGGCATTTTGGCATGTGTGTGTTTCACATTTTTCCAAAAATTGTCAAATGTTTTCAAGCACGTCCTTCAGCTGGAACTGATTAAGATCCAGCCAGTCCAGCTACATCTCTCTGTGTTTGCTCTGAATATACTTGTTTTTCTATTGTGAAACTCTATCGAGAGACTCCTGACTGCTCCTCACAGGTTAAAGAGGTTAGAAATCAGCCAGAAGATGTGCTTGATCACAATCTACAGTCAAACAGCATGGACCCGAGAGTGAAAGTCAATCAATCAATCACTTTGTTTATATAGCGCTTTTAACAAGCACTGAACCTTATCAAATATAAGAACAGAGTGATGGTAATGTATAATGACCAGATTAAACACTAAAGCTATTTCATTATTGAATGGAGATACGTCGTTGTCTAGATCAGCTCATTTTAACAAGAACCAGAGTGAGTGAAGTCTGTGCAGTGTGTGTGTGTGTGTGTGTGTGTGTGTGTATTGTGTGAGTGTGTTTGATTGAGTGATGTTCTGTCGGAGGGTGTGGAGCATCTGTGTTCACAGAGTGTTTACCCATGAATCACACAAACACACACACAAAGAGAAGCAGGGTTTAGAGGAAAGAATGTGTGTGTGTGTAAAGTTATCTCTCAGAGTTTTCACAGAGCCGGCGGGAAAAGGGCTTGTCAGGACCTTCCCAAACACCACACCCATAAACAGAGACACAGGAATGAGAATGAGAGGCGGAGCCGGGGGCGGACAGGGGAGGGGCCAACAGCTGCCCTGATAGCTCGCTGTAAAGATCCAGAGTCACACACACATCACATCTGGAGTGTGAAGCTGCTCTCGTCCAGTGATCGGATTTCTGTTTCTCCGCAGGTAAGATCTAACCGTCTGCTGTAGTGTGAGGGTGTGTGGGGCTCCAGAGTGTGTGAGAGGAGAGACGCTCCTCTGTTATAACATGAGAAATCCTGAGGAACACAGCGTAAAGAGTGTGTTTGTGTGTGAGAGAGGGACGACAGGAGAGGAGGGACGCTTCCTACAGGGAGTGGCATTTCTGTGCAACTCTGAGACAAGTTTCAACCCATCGAGCCAAGAATACACTGCATCCGCTCATTCAGAGCTGCTGCACACACACACACAGAAATACACACACACAGAGAGAGAGACACACACACACACACGTTTACACCTTTATTTCTTCAATGCCTTTTAAAATATGGATCATGTCAAAGCAGCTACTTAATGATAAACGGACAGCAAACATCAGGAATGAAGTTAAACGCTGGTGGTGTTGTAAAGCAGATGATAGAGTGCGGTTATTCACTTCAGTTTAGACAAGCTCTACTTCTTCAGCATAGACCTCAACATGACATTTAGCCTACAAAGAAAACTTTCATACAAGTTTATGAAAATAGGTAATATTATAATTAAAACATTCCCATTTAAAGAAAATAGATGACTCATTCTATAATTGCGGGTACATTTGGAGTCTGTTACCGAGGTAGAGTAACAGTGCTGACAATAGTGCAACAGAATTGACACTTTTATTTTTTCCACGACACTAATGAAACCATGATGAAACGATCTTTAATAACCCTGTGTGACACCAGTAAGAAGATCAGTTTTTCTTTTGATAGTGTGGTAACAGAGTTGACCTTCTACAAAATAAGTTGTTCGATTATTTTCAGAGCTTTAGAACGTATCGGTGAGTGAAAGTGACATCATTTCCTGTAACTTACACAATTCAGAAATAAGTCCACCAAAAGAAAAATACTATAAAATATTGACTTTATTTTTGTGGGGACACCATATGCACCCCCCTTTATAGAATCTCCCATATATAGCGTGAACTAAAGCGCTGGACTATCAAAACCAAACATCTGAGTGAGATCTTCTCCATCGAAGCCCTTTAGTGAGTGATCCGAAGCAGGGTCCAGACTTTTCTCAATGTGTACAGCAGACATTACTTATATTCAGAACACTTTTAGACATTTCCCCAGAAAAGGGAATCGATGTTATCGTTTGATCATTTGAAATGAAATTGAGTATTGTCTGATTTGTCATGAGTAAATGTAGTAAATGTCAGAGCTGTGTTTGCATATGAGTAAATTACAGTTGCTCAATAACATGTCTCATGACTCAGGCTGTCAAATGATGACTTTAGGTTTATACTAATATATTATTGTTTGAATGGTGATATAAGTAGGCCTAGCGTTGAGCCAGTGACTCGTTCATTAAGCAGCTCTTCTGATGACTCAATGTTGTTATTCGTCTGGGTTTTATGAATCTTCAGAAGATCGTGTGTGATATTTGTGATGACAGCGTGTGTTCTTCTCTCCGTCAGTCATGTTGATTTTACTCGCTGCCATCTTCCTTCTCCACATCGCCTGCATCTGTCTGCTGCTGGCCGCCACCATCCATAACGTGAGTGACATCACCGCCTGTGGGCGGGGCTCATGAATTATTCATCGCCTCCTAATCAAACAGTTTCTTACCCCAGCTTCACCCAGCGGATTAGAAGCATGCGTCACTCGCAGGAACGACCAGTGTTTGGAAACTGAGAGAGAATTAAGCACAAAATAAATCTTGAGCAAGTGTTACACAACAGAACTAAACAATACTCCTACGTCTGACCTTGACACCAAAGTTATTCATTAACATTAGGGTTTCATATCCTCACAATTGTTACAGTATAATATAATAACCACAGAACCATAAGAGTAACTTTTTTCAATTAAGATTTAATCAGCATCTGAAATAAATCATCTGGTTTGTTAGGAGAGGACAATATCTGTCTGAGATACAACTTTTAGTAACATCTTCAGAAACATCTAAACATTGAGAAAATCACCTTTGAAGTGTCCAAATGACTTTTGGGATCAAAGAAAAATCCATCATTTTGTCCCAAACAGTGTGTATTTGTCAGAAAGGGTTAGCTGTGGAGTAATATGATAGCAGCAGGTCACATAGAGCTGATTTTAGCAGTGCACTGAATATGTGTGTGTGTGTGTGTGTGTGTGTGTGTAGGCCTGGTGGATGACCGATACGATTTCCACTGATATCTGGTCTCGCTGGACTCTGTTCAATGGAAGCTGGACCTACACCGAGTTTCCTGGTGTCTATCCCAAAGGTCAGAACTCATGTGTATTCATCAGTCATTACTCATCTCACAGATCTAAACCTCACTCTCAGCAGCCAGCTTCTTCTTACAGTATATGATGCTGTGCAGTGTTTTCATTGACTTGAATTCTCCTCCGAGGTCAGTGAGATACTCACGTGTTTGTTACTCGTGTTCTCAGAGTATCTTCAGGCGGTCCAGGCCAGCTCAGTGCTCGCCTGCATCTTCTGCATCCTGGGCCTATTCGTGTTCGTCGCTCAACTCTACACACTACCCAAAGGAAAGCGCTTCCTGTTCACCGGAGCCTTTCAGCTGCTGGCCTGTACGAGCAACCCACAGTGACACACACACTCACGGACACAGAAACGTTGAAAAGTTTTGATCAGCAAGTCTGCATTTATTGAATCCAAAACAGAGCAAGTGAAATGACAGAAATGAATGCTTTTATTTAGCAAGGATGGTTTTAAAAACGGATGATAAATTCATCAGATAAATGTTGTTCTTCTGAACTTTCTATTCCTCAAAGAGCCCTGAGAAATTCTACTCAGCTGTTTTCAACATCATCATAATAATAACACGAGGAAGAATCAGAAGTGTGTGTTGAGCAGTAAATCAGTGTATTATTATGATTCGTGAAGATCATGTGACTCTGAAGACTGGAGTAATGTTGTTTGAAGATGTGTTTGACTGTGTGTGTGTGCTCCTCAGGGCTGTGCATCATGATCGCTGCCTCCATCTACACAGAAATCTTCCACAAAGACAAAGAACAGGGCTGGTACGGAGCCTCCTTCATCCTGGCCTGGATCTCCGTCTGCCTCACCTTCGTCTCCTGCATCACCTACTTCATCCTGCGCAAGAAGACGGCGTGAACACACACACACACACACTGGTCAGATCCCACTCTGATCTCAGAACTGCTCAGGTCGGCCTCCAGCGCTTGCAGATCAACATATCTTACCCATTCTATCCAGCTGAATGTAATCTTGGAGAGACTCGTTGTCGTTGTAAAGGTCATGTTTTCACTAGTTTGCCTCTAGTCTGGTCTGGGCTGTTTAATGCTCATCTGACACACCGTTACGGGTGATTATTCTCTTACACTACCTGTCTCTGTTTCTATCGTTCAATGTTTATCTTGTGTTCAGATCATCTACTATGAGTTTACGATGCTTTCGGGAAACGCAGCCCTGATCCACCCAACAGTGGACTTTGGCAATTTAAATCTTGGTCACTGCAAAATATCATTGGCGTCACAACATGTAATACTGGTTTGAATATGAGGATGTTTTTTTTATTTTATTTTTTTAAGAAATCCCTTCACAGTACAGAGACCGACGGTGTGCACTGAGCTGGTAATGATCCTGTGTTTTAGTGATCAAGTCTGTTCATAATTTAAGACATTCTTTTAAAGATTTTTTTTTAAATATAAATAAATAAATAAAATACATGTACATTGAACATTTTAATTTTATTTGAAAGAAAAGCAGATTATTGATAATCAGTCCAATATTAATACTCTGACTACTACTAAGGAAACTGGTGTTAAAACAGCTTTTCATGACAATACAATTCATTCAAAATCTATTCCACAACTCAATATATGTATAAAAAAGAAGACGAAATGTGACTTTTAGCATGTTTTATGAACAATTTAAACTAAAGACTGAACATTTAGAACAAGTTATTAAGGTTCAAAGCTTGAATTAATTTCAAGAGATCATCATGTAGAGTCAGACGGTAATTAAAGAGCTTTAGGACAAAACACTAGCAGTAATGAAAATATCCTTAAAACACACCCTGGTACAGAATACACAAAACTTAGTGGAACTTCTGAAGATTTCAATGGGATTTCAATAACATCACAAAAAAACACTGCAGTGCATTTCTATTTTCACAAAAACTTGGCGTTCAGATTGAGTTTGGCATCTGAACGGAAGCCACACGGGCTTTAATAGACAAAAACAGAGCGAAGAATGATCAGAGCGGGCTGAACTCCTCCTCTGAACATGGAGACGCAAAGCTGAGCGGAGACAGAAGCAGAGCAGAGAGCGAGGGCGAGAGAGGGGCGGGGCATGGCGATAGTGAACCAGTGCAGGGTGGATGAGGGGCGGGTCTCTGCAGCTGGTGGGCGGGGCATGGGGACAGAGGGGCGGGGCGCGGAGGCGGAGGTGGCAGCGCAGCAGCAGAAAAGTACGGTGACAGAGGCGAGAGCGCAGGAGGCTGCGGAGGAAAGGTGAAGTTCCTGCAGGGGTAGAAGATGCTCCTTTGCTTGGCACCCACCATCAGAAACGTCTTGGTGTAGTTGTTGAGCGTGGACACGCCAGACGACATGCAGCAGGTGAAGGCCACCCACGCCACGCTAAAAACACCACACACCACGTCAGAAAACACCTTCACATCCACAGATTCAAGACTTTTCAGGGTCACCAGGGTCACTTCTTAAATAAACAAGGCTTAAACATGTGCAAATGACAAATATATCTAGTCCAGTGCGTGTCTATCATGTACTATACAACATTCACTCTGAGATGATCCACTGGGCAACTTTTTGAGCAATGTTGCCATAAACAGTCAACCAGGTGAGACGCAGGGCCCACACTGATCTAAATGATCCATAGATAGAAAGTCGTTACCCATTCTCAATGGAAAAGTGCTAAAGATTTACAAGTAGTGTCATCCACACACACACACACACACTCTGATGCATGCTGTACTCACTAAAAGGCCCAGGAGTAGCCGTAACTGTGAGGTTTGAAGTCCTCAGGGCCAAGAGAGATTGTCACCTGGAACACCTGCATATACATCATGTGAGCGACCATCCCCACCAACCCTGAGAGACAGAGAGAATCTGAATTTCAACGACCCTTTATTACAGATTGTTCTGGAATCAACACTGTTAACAAACAGGGAAGAGAAAAAACATATTATTATAATTATTCCATGAAAGTTGCAAAGAACAGGTTGTCTTCAATAACCACAAAATCCCTTTATAACTTTATAACAAGATTAAAATAGTGAAAGTCAATACTAAATTCTAGATTACACTGAACTGAAAAATACTAGCTGTAAATTACAATTATCCACCCTATAATGTAAAGCACTCCGATTGAGTGATCTCACACAACATTTCTACAATGCTTTTCCAGAAGCCGGCTCTGAACCGATTAAAAACACCTTTACTCTCTTCTAAATTAGGTGATAAGACCAAAAAAGGATCGCTGGAGTTGGGAACAATAAGTCCGTCAGTATAGTCCTCCAGCAGTTTAAGTTCCTCCTCTGTTAGAGCAGACCTCCAATTCTCAATCAGTCACTTTTACTTATATAATACAGATAGTAGCAAAGCACTGAACGTTATCAAGTATGAGAACAGAGTGATGGTAATGACCAGATTAAACTATTTATTTATCAAACAATCAGTCATAACACACTGAATCAAATGATGATAAGAAAAGCACATTGAAAAAATTAAACAGCGTCTGAAAAAGGCAAGTCGGTGCTTAATGCCATAAAATCTATCCAATCTTGCTGGTGAAATTGAATTATCCCAAGCATGAGCCCATGTATACTGCCTTATGGTTCCGTGAAAGTTTATCCAAACATCAACAATTGAATGTGATTTCAATAATTGAATAAGATGCTATAACATGATTCCTAGCTAAATAGTGCTCAGTGCACTAGTACAGTTACATAACACATTACTCAGGGTGTCTAAAAAACCCAGTTACTGTAAATGAAATGATCACAGATAAAAGTTTTGATCTATTCTGCTTGACTGAAACCTGGCTCAAACCAAATGATTATATCGCTCTAAATGAGTCAACTCCTATATCTTTGTATTTTGACTTCCACCACCTTCCCCTTCGGGCCACCAGAGCAAGGGCCAGACCGCCAGATTCATATTTATTGATCGCAGAGGAAGTGGGAACTAGTGAAACTAGGGTTATAAGCATGAGCCCTGACAGCCTCCTACCTTTTGTTCTGGTTACTGTGAACAGACCCCCAGGGCCGATCTATCTATTCCCTCGCAGTTTAATAGTAATGCTTTATGAATTTCTTCACTGATAAAATAGATAACTTCAGGAATACAATAACAAATGTAGATTCTACAGTGTCTAGTACTTTAGCTTCATTCATCACAACTAAAGTACAGGAAGATCTAAACAAACGTTTCACTGCATCTGAACCAACAACATGCTTATTACCGAAAGAGCTGGTCCCTGTAGCAGAAGATCCGCTTCTCAATATTCTTAACTCATCGTCATCTTCAAGCCTCTTTTTAATAAACCACATCTAGAGTTATTGAACTAGTAAATGACAAGCAGATTTAAAATCTTCCCGCTGTGTCAGCTGGATTGTGCTGCTGTGATGATTCCAGTGAGAACAGCCGGTGTGATCAGGAAGAGGTGTGCCAGAGCACGGTTCAGCTGGAGCGCTAACTGCGCTGGAGCACGGAACAGGACGCGCGACGCTCCAAAACCAACAAAAGCAATAAACCTGTTTAACAACAGGCTGTAAGAGGGCTGTGGACCACCGCAGACTATCCACGAAGTAAACAGAGCGACGGACTCAGATAAGATATCACGGATTGAAAGAAGGTACACTGTACATGTAAGAACCCCAGAGAGTAGTATAAACAAGGATGTGTGGTGTGTACCTCCCAGCACCGTGCAGACGGCAGCGAAGGCGTTGAGTAGCTGAGCCCAGCGCTGCTGTGGAGGAGAGCAGGAGGACAGACACAGCTGCAGCAGCAAGAGCAGAGAGCTGATGCTCAGCAGAGAGATGTACAGCAGCTCCATGCCCACATAGAGCCACACGATCCCTGCACACACACACACACACACACGTGTTGAGATACACACAAGCACTTCAACAGAGACTCACAGTGTGTGTGTGTGTGTGTCATTGCCTTTTTCTGATGCAGGAGTGAGAGCCATGAAACTGCGACACTTCTCCTCTGAAACAGACAGACATCAACACAGTCAGGATTACAGCAGAGGTGTCCTCCTGGAGAATCTCCTGCGACCCTTCTGTCCTCTCACACCCCGTCTACAGCCGGCTCATGAAGAGTTAACCATACACTGATTACTGTCTGACTTTCAGAATCCTTACCACTTCAAATACAGTCATAAAAAGTATTTAAGTGCTGTTATGTTGTTTTTGAAATTAAATCTTCGTTTAGCTATGTCAGGATACACTGGAATCAAACAATGGCTCGGAATAAAGACAAATCATATACAGAAACCCAAATAATCAGTCTCAGTAAATCTAACAGATAACAGTTACATTCATTTTTTATTAATTTCGTAAGTCCATTACATTTAGCTACTCACGCTGCATGTAGAATATTTCATAAGCTCTTAGGATTTCTCACATGATTGTCCCTCGCTGTATGAAAATAATAATCCTCTTAGAGATTCTCTCTCACACAAACACATCTGTCATCATAATGAATCTCATCTGCAGAGACGTCAGAGATCAGCGCTCCATCAGCCCTGCCTGAGCTCTTACAGTCTCACACGGGGCAGATTTAGTGAATTTGGGGCCTCAGGCAAATATAGGTGTATATTTACTTAGTTACTAGGTTCCTTTCTTGTTGTGAGAGTTGCTGCTGCACATATAGTTATGTCCAGTGTTTTTTACATTGTTCATGTACATGTCACAATGGGATTCTTTCATTTACCTTTTCATTTAGCAGACACTTTTATACTTTCATGTTGCAGGCCACAAATTAGGCTAGCAATTGATTTACAATTATACAACATTTAAACTATTCTTTTAAGTAAATAAGTAGATGTGTAGCGCTCTTTCTGAGTGCTTAAAGCAGTTTTAATGTGTCAGGTGTTTGGAATGCCTCAGCTGAGTTCCCAATGCTCTGCACTGACCCCAGGCGTCGGTGAAGATGTTCTCCTCGCAGGTGGTCCAGAGGCCGGCGTGGAAGGAGGGGAAGATGAAGCGGTCGTCTCCGGTCTCCCAGGAGAAGGACCCGTCCGAGACGCCGTGCACCGGAGTGCACTTGAGCCGGCGCGCCGCAGAGCAGAGCGGCTTGGGCACCTTCTGCCGACCCACGCACCAGTACGAGGAGGACAAGGACACCAGAGACAGCAGCAGAGACAGCAGAGTCTGGAGGAAGGACAGCCGCGGAGAGCGCAGGGACGAGAGCAGAGACATGCTGCTGCACCGGACACAGCTGGACCCTAACCTGAACATGACCCGGACGGGTTAGAGACATGGAAATCTGAACGAGTCTCACACACACACACACGCGTCTGAACGAGTCTCACACACACACACGAGTCTGAACGAGTCTCACACACACACACACACGAGTCTGAACGAGTCTCACACACACACACACACGCGTCTGAACGAGTCTCTCTCTCACACACACACACTGGACACAGCCTGGACCCTACCTGTTTAAAGATGACCTGAACTGATTCACCGGACAGGTTTAGATGATCTCACAACGTTACCTTTCAGAAACACTGAATGAGTCTCTCTCTCTCACACACACACACACACACACACAAGATTAACCTGCACTCTAATCTGTCAGTCTGTTTCAGCTCAGTGACACACACACACAGCAGCTGGATGATAGTATAATTTTTAAAGTAGAGTGACCCATGACACACACAGATCATTCTCTGGCGTGACCAGCTGAGGAGAGACAAACACTTTCTGTTTAATGATGGAGCACTTCTACATCATTAGAAGCGAGAGCGATCACAACGCATCGGATATGACTGCAGCGCCGCTTCAAGTCGAACACACCTGTTGTTCTCTCGCGAGGCATTTACTTGTGCCTTTTGTTAGCACCCGTACAGACATCATGTGTTCGACTTGAAGCGGCGCTGGAGCCAGCGGTCGGTGTATAACATCAAAGACCCGCGAGAGCGTTTGACAGCTGATGCTCTCGCTTCTAATGATGTAGAAGTGCTCCATCACGGACCTGTCTAATACACTGGAAGCTTAAAGTAAACAGAAAGTGTTTATCTCTAGAGAAGTTTTGCGAGAGAACACAAAAGATTTGAAAAAAATCTTTCCACCTTGATTTTTTCCTTCCACCGTGTCCTTTAAGGGGCTCCATATTCTTCTGCTCATCAAGTATTTATTTAAACAAATATACAGAAAAAAAGTATCACTGCAATTTAAAATAAGAGTTAATTTTTTCCTGTGAAGCGAAGCTGAATTTGTCCCATGATCCTTCAGAAATATATTTCTGATTTTAATCAACGATTTATACTCACTTTGATATTTAATTTTGGAAACAGTTTTTTTTTTTGGGACCTGTGATATTTTTTTTTTCTGGATTCTTTGACAAATTAAATGGTAAAAACAAGTGTTTATTCTTTTTTTTCTAATTCTTTATTTCATCAATATTGTGTTTAGTGGATGAAGTGTTTGTAAAGACTCGCATTGTTAGAAAAGGTTTCTATTTTCACCAAAGAATCAGTGAAAAAAATATATTGCAGGTTTCAAAAACATGAATGGTTTATTGAAGAATTAATAAATTGTATTATAAAGTATATTAAAACAGGAAACCAATAATATATTTATTAATGCGTATTTTCAAAGGGTCATATGATGCTTTAAGTGTTTATGACTGTCTTCTTTCAGACAAACACTCTTCAAAGCTTGGTAACGCTGCTGGACAGAAGCTCCATAACTAATATTCACAAGTAATGTGATGTGAAACTAAACTCCTCACATGTCCTCTGAAAAAGATTGCTGTGATTTTGTAACAA
Organism: Enteromius treurensis; assembly: GCA_032275025.1. NCBI lineage: Eukaryota > Metazoa > Chordata > Actinopteri > Cypriniformes > Cyprinidae > Enteromius > Enteromius treurensis. The sequence goes on along the minus strand of JAUCMU010000601.1, from coordinate 141 downwards.
CAGCCTCATGCACGTCACTGAGAGCGTGTCTTGGCTGACCTCTGACTCGAGGTATGATGCACCTACATGTTTCCACAAAGAAAGAAGGCGGAGCTATTATTCTGTCTGTAGTGTTGCTGCGGGCGCCATGTTCTGGAGACG
>JAUCMU010000600.1:0-11746 GCA_032275025.1 Enteromius treurensis | reverse complement strand
TACTTTATGAATAGACTTTTTAAACCTTTCATGCAATTTCATGATAAATCATTCAAGTAAACAGTTTCATATTTTTTTGCATCTTGAAATGAATAGTTCTGTATCCCTCTGTGCGGTTTTTATATGTTCTGTTTGGAAGATAATAGCCTTTTATTCTTCTTTGTAATAGATATAATTATTAATCAAGAACAAGGCATTCACAGCTGTATTTATTAACTGCTTACTAATGACTATTAATGTTGGAGCAATGCTTTATAAAGAATGAACCAACTGTTTACTAAAGCTTAACTAATGATTCATAGTGTGCAGTTATTATAAAGTATTACTATTTTTATTTTAGAAGTATCGATTTAGGCACCGGAACCGTTTTAAAAGTATCGATTTGGCACCGGTCTCGAAAAAACCCTAAACGATACCCAACCCTAACTCGGAAGCGTTTTCGAAACGTGCAGCTCATGTCTCGCAAAATTTAACCTCTTGTGTCTCCTTGGAGGAATGCATAAAACCCCAAGCAGGAACGATGGTGGCTGAACCCATGCAAGTGGACACTTACCATTTGCCTGAACAGGAGCGTAGACGAAGACGGGATGAGAGGTGCTGCCTATATTGAGGAGGAGCCACTCACTTCATTAAAGATTGTCTCACTCGTCCTCCACGTAAAGCGGTGAGTGTCACCTACGTGAGTCAGCCCATAAATGTGTTTAACCGATGTCAAGTTGGAGTATAATTCACGTACCTTTTTAGTCAGAGCACTAATAGACTCCGGGGCTTCCAGTAATTTAATTTCTTTAAGCTGCTTAGACAGTATTTTAATCCCTCACCATCCAAATCCAGTGGCCTATCGCATTACCACTATTCAGGGCACTCCTTTCCACTTTCTATTCCTGAGAGAAAGGCCATGAACGACTATGTAGAAGAGGCCTTGAAACAAAACTTAATTCGGCTGTCTACTTCACTAGCAGCTTCAAGTTTCTTCTTTGTGGCTAAAAAGGATGGCGGCCTCAGGCCATGTATAGATTACCGAGCCTTGAACAGTCAGACTGTCAAGTTTGCTTACCCCTTACCTCTCATTCCAGCCACCCTGGAGGAGTTGGGCACGGCAAAGGTGTTCAGCAAGTTCGATCTACGCAGCGCCTACAACTTGATCAGAATCCGTCGAGGGAATGAATAGAAGACCACATTTGTGACCCCTACTGGCCATTATGAGAAACAGGTAATGCCGTATGGCCTTTCCAACTCTCCAGCTATATTTCAAAATTTCATGACAGAAATATTCCGAGACATGTTGCACCAGTTTGTCATAATTTATATTGATGACATCTTAGTATACTCACCAGAGCTGTCCACCCACAGAGATCATGTCAAGCAGGTGTTACTCCGTCTTTGCAAGCACTCCTTGTTTTTAAAAGCTGAGAAATGTGAGTTCCACACGTCCCGGGTCCAGTTCCTTGGATATGTGATCACACCTAGGGAAATAACCATGGAGGAAAATAAGGTGCAAGCAGTGCTGGATTGGCACACACCTATCACGACAAAAGCCCTACAAAGGTTTCTTGGCTTCGCCAATTTTTATCGTTGTTCATCTTAGGTTAAAGCCAGATCACTGCCCCACTCACTTTACTGCTAAAAGGAGGCAAGAAAACTAACCTGGACGCCCGAAGCTGAGGCCACCTTTTTCTCAGTTGAAGTTAACCTTTTGCTCTGCTCCAATCCTCAGACATCCTGACCCGGAACACCCCTTTGTGGTGGAGGTGGATGCAGCCACTTTTGGTGTGGAGCTACACTGTCCCAGTACCATGGATCACCACCTGTCTTGCATCCCTGTGCGTACTTTTCACGTAAGCTAACCCTGGCGGAGCAAAACTATGGTGACGGAAACCGAGAACTCTTAGCCATCAAGTTACCCCTAGAAGAGTGGCGTCACTGGCTGGAGGGGGCCAAGCACCCATTCGAAGTCATAACTGATCATAAGGATTTACAATACCTGAGGGAAGCTAAACGTCTTAATCCCCGCCAAGCCCACTGGTCACTGTTTTTTACACGTTTCTCCTTTAAGATTACATACCGGCCAGGCAGTAAAAATATCAAGGCTGACGCACTCTCACGTTTACAAGATCCTGATCCTGTCACTGAGGATCCAGAACCCATACTGCCAGCCTCAGTGTTTCTCGCTCCAACCTGTGGGACTTAGACGATCAGATCAGAAAAGCCTCTCAGAATGAACCAGCCCCTCCAGAGTGTCCGCAAGGAAAAATGTATGTATCCACTGCACTCCGTTTTCATGTCATAGACCTTGTACATACCTCTCTAGGAACCGGACACCCAGGCAGTAGCCGAACTCTCCGTCTGCAGAACCGTTTCTGGTGGCCCCGCATGGACCGGGAAGTCAGGCGCTATATCCGGGGATGTACAGTGTGTGCCATCACCAACACACCACGAAAACTACCTGAAGGTAAATTACAGCCTTTACCTGTACCTCAGCGCCCCTGGTCCCATTTAGAGATAGACTTCGCCACCGAGCAACCAGAGACCTCTCCTCCAGAGGCCGACGATTCCGAAACCATCTACCAGGTCAAAGAAATCCCTGACTCCAGAAGAAGGAACCACCGACTTCAGTACCTGATTGATTGGGAGGATTATGGACCCAAGGAAAGGTGCTGGATTGATCGGGATGATATAATGGACCCATCACTCATGGAGGAATTTCACAGGAATCACCCAAATCGTCCTGCTCCTAGGGGCCGAGGTCACCCTCACCCTCGGGAGACGCTCGTGGAGGAGGGGATAGTGTCACACCCGCACAATCGGCTGATCCAGGATCCAGGATCAGCCGATTGCAGCCGCTCTCAGTCTCCAGATTACTAACGACACACACCTGTTCTAATCAGTAGAGTTTGTTTGTTTGATCTGAAGATCGCTGCATCACAAATTTATTATTTCCCTTATGTTGATTCTATGAACTGTTTGGTCTACCCCTCTCTGTGTTGCTATAATAAATATCATTTATTATCATTCTGGTCTCTCTGAGCTGTCCTTGAGCTTTACACATAAATACATTACACACACACGTGCACACACACACACACACACACACACACACATAAATATATGTATATACTGTATATATATATATATATATATATATATATATATATGAGTGTGTGTGTACAAATTTCTTTTTCTGTATTATGTTGTATCATATCTGAATATTCGGGCTACAGATTAACCCTTTCAGCGGTGAGTTTAAAATATTTAAAATATTCCTTTACTATTTCCATGGCGACGCGTTTTGCTTGTCACGTGACACACCGCGAGCGCAATACAGCAGTAAGACAGATGGATCGCTGTTATTTAGTTTTTCCTTTTTTATTTCAAATATTCACAAACTTGCTCACTGTGTCATGAACAGTCTGATATTCTGATATTCGTATTCACAAATACATGTAAATAAGTGTGTTTTGTCATTTAAACACCTTTATAAACTATCTTAATAGTGATCTGTAACATGAGATGGGCATTGCCATGTTTGTTCGCGCTGCAGTTCAGAGAGTCCGTCAGTCAGTCGGATTTACAGCATGTAAGTTCATCAGTTTCTCCCGAAATACATGATAATAAGTGAGTAAACTGAGTAAAGAATAGAGTGAACTTTTTTGCTACTTACACTATGTTTATCTGATATGAATAAAACACAAATTAAATTTGAATGGGTTGTTATTGTTGCTTCCATTAATATCTTTGTGTATTTTACAAGCTCTAAATGTATTGTTTCGCTAGTGCTCATGTGTTTTTAAATGTCAGAAACCTAAAATATGCATTATGTGGTTAGGAACATTGTATAGTTGTGATAATATGGCAAGTACTGTGCACGTCTCTCTCTGGCTCAGCTCCAGCAAAAGCGCGAAAGCTCGGTTTGAATTTGGCAGCTATGCGACGTCACCGAATGTTCTAAATCCCATATGTGGGACCGTACTCCCAGGGGCACGGAGCGAAAAATCCCATATGTGGGACCGTACCGCTCAAAAGGTTAATAGACCTGACAAAGTATGCATTTGGCTTTTATTCATAGCAATTTACATTGCATACTGGAAATACAGGATATATTCATACTAAATACTACATATACTATACATTTTTGGTAAGCATCAGTGAAAGTCCATGACAGAACTCTGATGTTCAATTTAGCAAACAAGTCTAGGCTTGAGAATTAAAGTTAAAGTGATGAAAATGGGTGAGTTTCATGCTAGCAACGTGTAAATGCTAGTTACATGTTGCAGTACATCAATGGTGGCTAATCTGTCGATTGTGATCGCTAGGATTGAAATTGGCCATGGAAAATCATGACTAGTGCATCACTAATTAGCCTAAATAAAATTGATTGGAAGCACAGTCTGAACTATTTATTTATTTATTTTTTCTTTTGTTAGAGGTTGTTAGATAATAAAGGCTGACAAAAAGGTCGGTGACCGCTTTGATGCCAGCAACATACTAAAACATTGTAGAAACATGCCAAATCATGACAGCAATGGTAAAACATGTTAGCATCATGTTGAATCATGCTGGCAACATGCTAAACATTTTAAATACATATGAAAACATGCTAAAATATGTCATCAGCATGTTACATCATGTTAGCAAATTGCATTAACATTTTAGCAGCATGAAAGAACATGTAACATATTCAAATGTTTTTGCAACGTTATTTAAATTTTTTTGAAGGTTATTTCAAACATAGTCAAGGCAACATCAAAGTTTATTTATGAGCATAGTTAAATAACTGATTGTAATATTTTAACCATCTTACTTAGCACACGTTTAACTCTGTTCATCTGCTAATATTCTGTCTTTGTGGTGTCTCAGCTCCTTGCAGTTCTGGCAGTTCTCATCGTGTGAGTACATAGGCTGCAACGTTATACTAATTTAATGTGTGGGATATGACCGTGGGCTTATAGAAACAGTTCATTAATTCACTGCAGATTGGTTTGACTCACGGAGAATGGTGATGGACTCAAGATTAAAAGAAACTACAAATGTTAATGGGCAAAAATAATAAGATAAAAGTTGCAGTGTGGGAGAATCGCAACTCAACTCAATATCCTCAAATGAGAGACATAGTTAATGTGTATAATAAGCCAATAACACAAGCAGGGAAAAATAAAGAAATTAATTAAAAAAAATAGTCCTCAATTTATTCCAGTTAGTTTTATTTTACACCCTTTTTGGTTAAGGTTTTATATTTAGAGTGTTGTCAGTCTATTGATTTGAATATAAACACATAAACCAGCTTTTTATTGTGCTATATTTTGACAGTCACCAGCATTTATTAATGCACATGCCCTTCTCTCTTCACATTTCAGTGGTTTACATTTGTAACTATTCAAGATGTAAATTATGCAATGACTCTTTGGAAGGTTGGCTTTTTAAAATAATTTACATAGCTTATTTTCTGGGTGAGACTCAGAAAGATTTTGGAATTTTTTTAGAATAGACTTCAGGCCAATTTGTCTCATGCAATCCAAATATGTTTTTGTGATACATTGATTATATGTAAATGTATAATAAAATGCAGTGATACATAATGATAGTTCTTGTCATATTTTGTCAAGGCACTCCCCGATACTGATTGCAACAAAATGCTCAAGCACCTTACTGTTGTTATGGTTACATTCACTGGAGAATGTAACCTCTACATTTATTTGGCATCAAGTGAAAATATAAGCTTTAACTAACTTGTAATCTAACTTTTATGGTTACATAGTTGGAAAGATTTGTTTTGTTTACATTAAATAATGTAATCAAGCCTTATTAATCATCTTATTATTCTTAAATATTATTAATACAATATTAGTACAAATATCACTGTATTATAATATTAATATAATTTGAAAAATCACAGAAGCTTAAATAACATTTTTAACAACTGTGACAAATGATACAGTTGTCAGAAACAATTGTATGCTTCCAAAATGAACACTATTTTAGTTTACCTCTGCATTTTTAAACAGAATTTCTGGAATCCAAGTGGGCAGTGGATAAAATTAGTCCTGCTAAGAATGGAACTTCACCTGTGGTTTAGAAAAAAAAAGAAGGCAGAATGGTGATAGATAAACATATGGTGCATTAAATCCAGTATTTATATAAAGCAGACGGGAGAAGCCATTACAGACTTGCAGGTTTGAATTTCTTCTGATAATTACAGCTAGATTTCCTCAGCCACCCTTTGGTCCTTTCAAAGAACTTCACAAAAGGCTTCCATATTCTAGCATATTTCCAGAAATAATTTTATTTGCTAATTTTTTTGCAAGTACTGATTATAATCTTGGTTTGAAAGACACAATCTAGTTTTGCTCCATGATTGAATTGCTTTCACAAAACCAGACTTTAGTCTGCTCACTTGGCTTAATAAGAAACTGTTTTTAGTGAGATTTTCAATAAGCAATACTTCAAAATACAGGTTGGTACAAAAAATAAAACATACAAATAAATAAATAAAACCTCTGTTTATGGAACAATATTGTGATTGTACTTATACCGCTTTTTTCAACCATTTATGCACAGGTTTGAAAACTTGCTTCAACAGAAGTTACAGTTCTGTTCTATGGGACTGTAACTGTGTTTTTGACTAAATGAGGGAAAACTGTAATGACAACCAGGACCATTGCATTAGACTCAATCGAATCGAATTATGTGCAGTTAAAAACATTTCTTATTAGTTCCTTACTACATGTTTCATGGCAGTTTCCAAGTGAAACGTCCAGTGAGTGCTGCTAAAATGTGGGTTCAGCATGTGACCCTGGCATGTTTTATTTATGTTGATATAGGCATGCATTGATGTGTTTACATTACATTGCTTGAGGTTCGTATTGCAGGGTAAATCTGATCAAATGTAAGACCATTCATTTTAATTCCTTTAAATCATAATATATTAACATAATGAAAATAAGTAAAGAAATGTCATGTGAACAAATTTGAATCAGCTTTACAATCTAGATATCTAGTTATGGAGTGAATGACATTCTACCTAAAAGTATCAGTGTATCTACATGTTCAGTATCTCTCATTAATTTCCAGTTATTTAAATTAACTCTCATTAGAATATCAGCAGATTGGTAGGTGAGGGTTAATAGAATAAGCAGTGGCATACAGTAGCAGCCAAATGATTAAAACACTAGTATTTTTAAAATCTAAAATGGTTTTAAGTTAGTTATTTCTCTCTTTTGCTGTATTGTGTCAAAAGGAAATATCATTTTACATTTCTAAATTTTGCGATTAATTGTATTAATGCAGTGAGATTTTTGTTATAATAATATGATAGTCTAATAACTGCTAGTTGACGTGTTAGTAGAATGTTTAAAATAGACTGTAAGTGTAACCAAATGGAAAATGTACTAGCAGACATTTTCTGTTGAATTTACAGACATTTCCTTAATTGATTAAACAGCACATAATGCAATATGTAATTCATAATACAACAACATCTATATGCAATATTCTTTTCAATTAGAACAGTATATATGGGCCCATATTCTTACAGACTTTTTCTCCAAGAGTGTAGTCAATGATGCAATAGACCTTTGTTTAGACCTCAACTAACCAACTTAAAACATTTCCTTTTAATAATGCTGGTGTTCTCCAGGGTTGTGCACAGTGGCGGTTTTAGGCATGGGTGAACGGGGCAGCCGCCCAGGGCGGCATTTTTTCATGACACGTGGGGGACGGCACAAGCACTAATTTGGGAAAAAAATCATCTGCACCCCTAAGTGGTTTTCTATTATCTATCATAGCCTGCCTGTGACTATGGCGTTTAAATAGCCTAGTTTCAGATCTAGCACACATAAAAACAAGACATGCGCATATATGCACACGGAAAAACATTCTCGTGAGAGAGCATTTCTGCACCGCAAGAGCAAACAACACTATGTGTGTGCAAAAGTGCGCTTTCGCGAGAATGGTCCCTCGACCCTCTGCACTCTCTCAGCTGCTCAACCCCTGCTCCCCCCTCAAGTACACTTTTGTGACTTCGAAGGATCTCGCCCAGGAAGTAATTCAATGTACTGTAGAATCATGCCACTGGTTGTGCACTGTTTCTCTTTCCACCTTTTCTCTACAAAAATGCCTCCACTGCTAGCCATCTTTTCTGCCAAGACTGCAGACAACACCACTGTGGTAAGTTTCATCAGCAACAGCAATGAATCCATCGATAGGTCCAGAAGAACTATGCAGTTATCTTGGTGCTCTGCCAACAGTCTGATGCTCAGTGTTCCAATGATCGTGAAGATCATAATACACTAAAAGAGGCAGCCAGCACACTTCCCCTAATAATTAACAATACTGCTGGTAAACTAGTCAAGCCACTTAAGTTCTAGAGGACTTTCATATGAACATTCCTTAATCGTTCATGTAATGTTTGACTAACTGAGTGCTTTATCATTATGCATGGTTTTGATCAGCAAACGTAATCTGCTAGAAAAGAACTACATGTACAAATCAGTGCTATTGTAGCTAGTTATTATAAAAACAATACATGGTGAGAATAAAAAAAGAGCATGTCTTTTCCTCATTGATTTTTTTAATCCAGTCACTACAGACAAAGCCTGTTCTGTTTGTTTTGTTTGTAAGATTGGATAGTTGATAAGTACAAAAGCAGAGTAAATTTACAACCTAGAAACTTTATTTTAAGGGTCCAGAATAATGCATTAGTGTCACGCTCAGTTAGCATACGGAGACCAGGAGGTAAGTTTTAACAGGTGAGTATTATTTATTTACATTTCTGGAGCCACACATAGATCGGTGCAGGTATGTAACAAAGGTAAGCAAACAAAAAAGCTCTTTTCACAGCAGGTATTTTTGAAGCAAACGATTAGAGCAATAATCAGTCTTTCAAAGTTTGTGATGATCTCTGTACTGGAGGCTCAGGCAGGCAGGCCGGTAAGAAGGCAGACAGGTAGAAAGGAGAGCAGATGTCAGAGCGTCTTCAACAATGACTCAGTGGAGTGACGATGAGCATGCTTGGCTGAGGCTAGGTTATATGGTGTGCAGGTTATTGGGAACAGGTGCTAGAATTCAGGTGACTGTGATCAAGTGATTAGTGTAGACTCAAGAGTGACAGGTTGTGATGTTTCAGTGACTGATCCAGGAACAGGTGTTTGTGCAGATGTGACAGTACACCCTCCTCCACGGGTGTCTCCTGACGCACGATTCTGATGGTGAGTGCGGCCAAGGCCTCTGGGAACGGGACAGTTTGGGCGGGTCTGATGGAACTCCTGGGTAAGTGAGGGGTCAAGTATATTGTCTCGATCTAACCAGCATCTCCCCTCAGGATCGAATCCGTCCCAATCGACTAGATATTGAAGTCTGCCGTTTCGCCTCCGAGAGTTAAGAATTTCTTTGACTCGGTAGATGTTGTCTTGGTTCTCGATCTCTGGTGGAGGAGGGGGTTCCGGGTTGTCTGGAGGAGGAGGTAATAGAGGGTTAATGTGACGTTTCAGGAGGGATGCGTGAAAGGTAGGTGCTATACGGTAATGTGGTGGCAGTCTGAGGAGGTAGGTGACACCATTAATTCTCCTGACAATGGAGAAAGTTCCAATGTAGGGTGGACTCAGTTTTCGGCATGGCAGTCGGAGATTTATATCTCGGGTAGATAACCACACCAGTTCACCAGGCTGGAATTCAGGTGTGGGTGCTCTGCGCATGTATGCCTGCATCTGATGCCTCCTCACTGCCCTCTGCAGCTGGATGTGTGCAGAATCCTACAATCTCTCGCTCTCCCGGAACCAGTAATCTACCGCTGAGACTGATGATGGTTCTCCATTCCAGGGGAAAATTGGTGGTTGAAACCCTAGAACATATTGAAAAGGGGTTAATCCAGTAGTTTCTTGCCGGAGGGAGTTTTGAGCATATTCAGCCCAGGGTAGATACTGGCTCTCTACTGGACCTTGCGCTCCGTCTGACCATTAGATTGCGGGTGGTATCCCGAAGACAGGCTGATGGTTACCCCCAATAATCGGAAGAATTTCTTTCAGACACGTGACGTCAAATGAGATCCCCAGTCAGAGACTATGTCCTCCGGTATCCCGAAATGCCTGAAGACATGAAGAAAAGGGACTCAGAGCGGTAGGTAAACCAGGTAACTGAATTAGTTTACAGGCCTTTGAGAATCTGTCTACAACTACTAAAATGGTTGTATATCCATCGGATTCAAGAAGGTCGGTGGCGAAATCTATCCCAATGTGGGACCAAGGCCTCCGGGGTATAGGTAATGGCACAAGCTTACCCTACGGTAGGTAGGTATTGGAGGTTTTGTGGTCAGTAATCACCTGAAAGGGTGTTTTAGCTCCCTCCAGCCAGTGGCGCCACTCCTCAGGTGCCAGTTTGATGGCAAGCAGTTCTCGATTCCCCACGTTGTAATCCTGCTCAGAAGGAGATAATTTTTTTGAATAATAAGAGCAAGGGTGTAATTTATTAGTGTTACCATTTCTCTGAGAGAGTGGCTCCAATGCACGTGGTGGCAGCATCCACTTCCACTATAAACTGTGACTCAGGATCTGAATGAAGCAGAATGGGTGCAGTGCAGAGGGCCTTCCTTGAGCTTAGTGAAAGCTTCTTGAGCGATGGGGTTCCAATTGATCTTGATTTTAGCGCCTTTCAGGAGAGAGGTGAGAACCAGTCAAATTTGACTGTTCCCGGCAATGAATCGTCTGTAAAAGTTGGCAAAGCCAAGAAATCGTTTGAGTTCTTTTACAGTCTTTGGAACAGGCCACTTTGCCACAGCAGCCACTTTTTGTGGGTCCATCTCGATCCCGTTTTGAGAGATGTAATAGCCAAAGAAGTGAACTCGAGAGAGATGAAACTCACACTTTTCTCCCTTTAGGTACAGCTGGTGTTCTCTAAGGCGTTGGAGGACCAGGCGGACGTGGGAAATATGAGAGGTTAAGTCAGGTGAGTAAATCAATATGTCATCTATGTAGATGATAATGCACTGGTGCAACATGTCCCTAAATATTTCATTCATAAAATCCTGAAACACTGCTGGAGAGTTGGCAAGCCCATATGGCATCACGCAGTACTCATAGTGGCCGCCAGGGCTTAAAAACGAAAAAAAAAAAATCCATTCGGTTCAATCCGAGCAGAATTTATATTTTAATGTTTCTGTTCTTGCGTTCCGCATTAAACAATTGTCGTCGGCTTTTTCACTATGACCGCATCCAGTGGTTTTGTCCATCTGCTGTAGATGCTGATCTTTTATGGCTCGTCGGATTAAATATTGCATGGATGTTTACGCTGAATGTGCTTCTGCAGGTTAACGTTATGATTCCCGGCCATTTTTCTCCGCGTCCTTCAATTTTACAGCGATTTATCAGACGATTGGTCGAAGAAATATTGATGAAATAAAACCATACAACTATAGCAAATCATTTGTTCAATTAACGAATTTCGTTTTAAAATAATAATTGAAATATTTATATATGTGTGTGTAATATATTTATATTTATATTTATCATATCAGTGAGAGTGCGGATCGGGCCGCATTTTTCTGTTCGCGTCCGAAAGGCATTAAGATTTATGTCCGAGCCTGATCCCAGCCCGACACAGTTAAATCTAAATTTTTACTCATACTAATGACACATGCGCTTTTTTGTGTGGAAAGCCTGCTTTTATTTAGCAACTGTAGAAAGGCGCTCGGAAATGTCAACAGATGAGAGCATCAGCGCACGCGGGGCAAAAAGCGCTGTTTATAACACAGGCGCAT
>JAUCMU010000599.1:0-11750 GCA_032275025.1 Enteromius treurensis | reverse complement strand
AAACTTTTGATCTGTCATCTACGTTCTATTACAAATAAAATATTGACATTTGCCATCTCCACATCATTGCATTCAGTATTTATTCACAATTTGTTTAGTGTCCCAACTTTTTTGGAATCCGGTTTGTAATTTAATATGTAAAAAGCTATAAAATTGATTAAAATATATATTATTCGTAAAATTGCCTGCTGGGAGTGTGACGCCATTAAATAATGAGAATACAGGAATATTCAGAAATGTATAAACGATAGCTAAGCCAATAAATAAAACTGTATTTTGTTTGTTTCTTTCTGATAACTCTGCTGGTATATGCTAGTCTTTCAGGTCACCACTTCAGAGTCTTATGTGAAGCTTCTTTTATTGTGATTTTTACTTGTTCTTGTCTTGTAAATGATCCTTGCAGAGTAATTTTACATAGTCTTTGACTTTCAATGTAATGAACACAAAAAAAAAAAGTAAAAAAAAGGAAATGTATAGTATTTTACTGCAACCCTGGGCCATTATTTAGATTCAGTTTTAGATCGTTTTTGTTTGATGAACATAACTTTATTAATCATCAAAGCCCTGCTCTTTTGAGATTTAGTACACAAACAGATACACAAATATGCAATAGTGAATACCTCCAATGGCTTTAAGAAGGTCAAACATATTTATTTACAGAATATACAGAGCTTATAATTTAGTCAAATCCTTTAATTTAATGAGTGTTTAGAAACACAGTGTAAAAATGGTGTGTCATCTTCATGTGATAACATATAGACTGCTTTTATTAAAGCTAAAGATATCATTTAATATCTAAGCTTGTATCTCATTTTTTTGGGAACGGAAATGCTCTAAAAAGGCAGCTTTGCCAGACTAATTTTGCTCGCGAAATAGAATGTAGCGTCACAGGAAGTATGGGCGGGCCCAGGCTACCCATATACACTATACAGGCAGATTTCAGGGTCAGGACTAAAAAACACATCGAACCGTCACACATCATTCAAATAAATAATTAGCTTTTTTGTTACTAAAAAGAAATACAATGCATTTTACATATTTACAATTTTTAGCTTAATTTATTGTAAAAAAAAAAAAAAAAAAAACAACCAACAGAAACTGTGAATAATTAACAAACATGTTTTTTTTTTTTTTTTATGTGCAACTATATAACAACACAGGTCTAAATATTTACTGTTAACATGAGCAAAACAAATAAAGTTACAGCCAGGGGCCTGTATGGTACTTGAGCCAAGTGCCAACGGGTCTCGGTCTTGAAACCAACAAGGAAGTAACGGTTTACTACAACTGTTTTTCATCGACTGACCACTAGAGACTGGCTCCAAAGGGATATTATTTCTTTTTACAACCACAAAATATAACACTGCGAAATCAAATATGGTGGATGTTTTAAAAAAATCATATTTAAGACATTTTCAGAGGGATTTTCAATTTAAGATAAGTCACTTTAAGAGCAGAATTGTAACAAAACAAAACAAAAAATATATAAACTTCTACAAAATATCTATATGTAAACTACTATTTATTGATTCTATTACATATCTTCTATATATATGAATATTAATTTAAAATAAATAATACAATAACTGTTCAACTAAAATAGCTTTTGTGTAATGGAATAAATAAAAATATAAATCATATAATGATATCCACCTTATTTTGCAACGCGGAAGTAAAAATGCCAGAATTTTTTCAGTAGTTGTGACTATACATTTGGAGCTAGAGAAATTGGGAGAGTGTCACTTTGCTCACATCTGATTGGTCCAGTTTCATTTTGTGATCTCTAACCCAGAACCTAACCTGCCCCGGAGCTGTGGAGTGTAAATTACTATAACAATGAATTCAGCTAAAAGTCACATTAATGGTACTTAAAACCTGGCTATGTGGCTTTAAGGTACAGGTTCCAGGTGATAATTATCCTGTGTTTGTTTGTTTATTATTGTTTTTGGATTGCTCCCTCTCTGTACTTCCAACAGGTATGTTAAACAGAGGAAATTACAGTAAATTGCTTTAAAAGAAAAATAATAATTTTTACAATTTCAGGCTGTGTCAAGAATGTGAATGGTGGCAAACAGTCTTATGACCATATGCAAGCCTTAGTTTACTTATAAAAAATGTTTATACATTTAAATTATTTGACCATCTTCATTCTTTATTTTACAATAAACATGTTAGTGAATTTAGGGTGACCATACCATTCTTCCCAGACATGTCCTGGCCAGGATTTCTATTTTGCTTTGATTCAAAGCACCCCCAGAGCATTTCAAAAACATAAGGAAACCTCTTACAAAGACAAAACCTTGATGTTTTAGTCATAGAGATCCTGGCCAGGACATGTCTGGGAAAAATGGCTTGAATGGTCACCCTAGTAAATCACTTGCACCAGTCACCAAGCTGTGTCCTTGATTTATGTTTTTGAATAGATTTACTTAGTAAAGACTTTATTAAAGGTCTGAAGCCGAAACAAGGCCTGTAGATTCCTGATTTCATTCATAATATTTCTTAGCTATTCAACATAACAAATAAATTATATTCCTATATTAAAATATACTGTAGTCGCTTATCACTGAAATAAATCTAAAAATGCCTGTTTTTTTATTTTTATTTTTAAGGATCTTATCTACATGTTTTCTTGATTTGACACATGAGGTCTTCAAAATGATATCAGGCTGCAGATGAACATTTAGCTGAATTTGTGAAACAAGCTTAACCTGAAACATACTGAACACAGGCTGGGAACCTGATGATATCAGTTTTGTTTCTGGAGAAACACAACACAAAACGCACATGTGACAACATTAAGTACATTTTTGTCAGCCACGTAATTTTTCTTTAAATGAAGAAACTAGTTTCTGTTATGGTCGGGGTCTCCTGCTCTCTGCGCGGCGCTGATAAGCATCCAAACACACTGCGTCTAAATCAGATCGCAGAAGAAACACGTACCAGCGATCAGCCAATGAGCGATCAGATTACTAGCTCCTAGCCAATCAGCGCGTCCCATGTTGAGCCGTACAAAGATCCAGCGCTGAATTTCAGGATCCGAGCGCGTAAGTTGTTTCTGATTGTCTTTTTGTTGATTGGTTTTAAGATACATATTTTATAATATGTGTGTAAAGGTTGGGAGGAATATGAAACATGTAGTTAAAATTCATGTTCGAGGTTTTAAGGATTTAACAAAAACAAAACGGAAGTACTGGACTGCTTGACCGAGTTAAAGAGCTACAATCTCTAAATCAGCAGTCAATCTAACCTAAAATATTATATTAATCTGGTACAATATGAAATTATTATTAGAATATTAAGATGTCGTTGGCCTTAGTCCTCCATTACATCTGATTGCTATAGAAGTAAATAAAAAAGGTAGCATAGTATTTACCGCCAAATACCATTATTATTATAGTCATTATTGTTAATCATTACTGCTTATATACTCTGTCTTTTGCTTGTTTTGTATTACAATAGTGACTATACCATCTAAAACTGTTTTAAAGAGCCTTTAGATTATGACATACCATCATATTTACGAATATTACATTTATAAACAATTGTCTCTTGGATGCAGAGGTATTTCACTGATTAATATATATTTTTCTAGGTACACACGGATTCTGGCATCTCAATTTGGACTTTTCCTGTCTCTTGACCAACTCAATGCTCAGTGCTCAGGTATGTACGGGAATGTTGAATAAATAAATACATTAATACATATTATGTAGAAGTTGAGATATCAAAATACAATTGGATATGCATTGTGACTTTTAATATATATACTCTGTTTGCTGGGTTGGGACATCAGTATTGTACAGAGAGTGAAATCAAGACGTATTGGTTTGTTTTCAGGTTTTGGTGTAATTGTAATACAGGCCTGACACCTCCACATTCATTACTCCTTAGCAAATCCTTTCTCCTCCCTTCCGGATGACCGGAGCAGTGATGGACAGCATTGTGATCCTTGATGATGATGATGAAGAACCTTCCACATCTGCATCTACTTCCTATTCTCACGCTACAAACTTCCAGACAAAGACCCCTGTGAAGAATCAGCTGCCAGCTCCAACTCACATCACACAGTCTCCGTTCGCTTCTGCCAAGAAGGATGTTCATGTCCTGCAGGTGGAGAATGAAAAACTGTTCGCTGAGGTAGGTTTATTCATACTACAAAAATAAATGCCCAAGAGTTTAAAACAAGCTACACGTTGAGTTTTGTGGGTGATTCAATGGTGCAGCTTCTCAGTGATCCATGGCTCTGTGTATGAAATGCGCATAATATATATTGTTCGGTATATATCGAGCCCTATTGTGTTCCAATCACTTTATTCCTTGAAGTTTCTTTACTTGCTCTTGGTATTAAATGTACCATAAAAGCATGTTTTTGCTATTATCATATTAAAAGTATGTTGTATTTTTCCTCCTCTTTCCCGCGTGAATCTAACCCAACGCTGCCCCTTTATTCTGCTCGTCCAGTTTGTGGAACATTGCTCGAAATACTCTCAAGACCATCCCGAGGTCGTGACCTACCTCCAGACCAGACACTCGAAGGCCCTGCCGACCTTCCTGTCGTCGGTGGAGTTTCGAAACACTCTGGGCCGCTGCCTCACACGAGCACAGGCCAACACTGGAAAAACCTTCGTCTACATTAATGAACTCTGCACCGTTCTCAAACAGCACACCGCTCGGAAGAGGAGCTCCATACAGCCTGTGCCCTCCCAGACAAAACCTGAGCAAAAGAGCAACGGCACTAACATAGAGGAGGAGGTACAGCTTAAAGAAGAGGAAAAACAAGAGCCAGATGAGGAAACCAAGAAAACGAAGAGGGCCTCAAGGAGACAGGTATTAGAGCAATCCATCATAACTTAGAGATGAACTGAATTTATATGTTGAGAGTGGTCTTTGATTCTTATATTAACACGGTTGTGTTTCAAAAGCTTTGCTTTCAGTAATTTTCCATAGGGATGGGGGAAAAAATCAGTGTACATTGTATATATTAAAAAATAAATAAATAACTGGTAATGTTCTGCCACAACACACATCTGTGCAAAATTATGTAGAAAATACATTTTTACATATTTTTTTTTACAGTGTATTAGTAGGCTCCTACAGAACATATCAGACTTAATTAAAATATCTGTTTGTGTTCGATCTGGACCAATAGGTTTATTTGTTCATGATGAAGATATCTGTATGCACAAATGATTGAAATCGTACAGTTGTTCTTTATACGTGTGCACACTGAAAGAGCTGAGAGATTTTGACTCGCTGTATATTTATATGTATTGTAATTTGTGTGTGTTTTATGTTCTGTTTCAGATAGCATACCTGGAAAACCTGTTGAAGGTGTATAATGAGGAGATCCGGCGGCTGCAGGAGCGGGAGTTGAGCGTCGATGAACTGGAGAAGGAGGACTCGAGTTATATTCAGGAGCACAAGCTCAAACGCAAGGTAAGCCTCTTCATTCCTCATTTATCTTTACTGATTTGGTTCAGTTTAAATAAAAGTTCTGGAGAAGTCTCTGTACATTGTTTTCTATGAATAAATTCTGGATGTTACAGTGTGTTTTCAGTGAATGAAATCATTTTAATACAGTCTAATAATGACATTGAAGTAATGAGATTTTATCAGGTGTGATTAGTTCTCGTTCAGATCTTTAGTGTTGTTTTTGTGGTGTCAGATGATGAAGATCTATGACAAACTGTGTGAGCTGAAGGGCTGTAACACTCTGACGGGTCGAGTGATCGAGCAGAAGATTGCCTTCAGGGGAACACGCTACCCAGAGGTCAACAAAAAGGTGCTTCCTTTGCTTCTGAAGTCACTTTCCTCTAAAAACCTGTGTATAAATTCTCTTCTCCTTTACATCTCTCACAGTTTGCATCAGCCTTGGCATCTTGTGTTATTAATGTATTTTGTGAATTTCTGAAATAACTGAGCTCCAACAGCATAAGGGCACATCCCTCGAGCTCAGCCGACAACGCTTTGAAGGCAGACGGCAGTGACTAAACATTTTCTTCCATTCCTCATCCTCTTTTATTTTCTTGTGTCCTTGCGTTGGATCAGAATTGTGTGATGTTTATTAGCAGCCAGTGATCACATGATTGAAACAGATGTTTGGTTGAAGCTTTGATCAGAAATGGATTGTAAACTTAAACATTTGCACATGGGATGTAATCCAGGGTGTGAATATTAAAGGGAAAGTTCACACCATAAAAAAATAAATAAATTGTCATCATTTACTGTTTGTTTGTAGATCGAACGCTACATTAACAGTCCAGAAGCTCTTTACAATCCTCCGGACTACACGGATATCTTGAAGGTGGTTCAGCGTGCCAACGAACGCTACAAACTCATGCTCACTCGCAAACAGATAACACAAATCTCTCAAGAAGCCTTCAGAGAGACAGGCAACAAACTGCAGGAGAGACGCCATCTTGACATGGTCTACAACTTCGGCTCCCACCTCACCGATTCCTTCAGACCTAGTAATTCAATTCAGTTACTCTCCGTCTCAGCTAGAGAACATAACTAAGTCTTACTGTGTTAGTCTTATGTTTAACACCAAGGAATCCTCCACATTTCTGGATTGATGTAAACATGGGCTTTAGTGATTGTGAGGTGAATTTCCTGTGTTTTCTTCAGCGTTTGACCCTGCGCTCACTGATCCAGCACTAAACCGCAAACTCCGCTCAAACAGAGACTTGGCTCTAAACAGCCTGGAGGAGGTGATCACCAAATACGCTAATAAACAGGAAGACATAGAGGTCGAGGAGACGAGGAAGAGACAAGAGAGGGACAGACAGAAAAAAGAGGTAAAAGAGCAAAATATGTTCTCATTCTAATTTTATGTCAGTATTTGTGTTTTCTACAGTAGAATCTGAAATGTAGAGTACTTAACGTATTCAAATACATACATATATACAAAAAAATATGTAAATGATTGTATTTATAGAAACCAAAATAAATGATAATAACATAACCTTGCTTTTTGATGCAAAGATACTGATATAGTGCTGGACAACAATTCATCATGATTAATTGCTTCTAAAATAAGTTTTTGTTTGTCTGTTCTGTCTATATTAAGGTATGTATAAATAAACACACGTATGTATATATGTTATTTTTATATATTAAATGATAAATTATACATGTAAATATTTTTAAAGTATATTTTGTATGTGTTTATCTATAATAACAAATATATACAGCACACACATTACATTAAAAAAACATTTATATTGTATATATTTTATATCGTTTGATAGCACTAGTAAATATATGTGTAAATACCTTCAAAATAAACGCTGTAGGTATGTGTCTTTTATATATATATATGAACATAAAAATAAAAATGTTCATAAAAATAAAAAAGGTGTTCAAGCAAAACCTCTTTTTGTCCATGTTTGAAGCACTACAGTTTTCTTACGTTATGTACATACATAGTAAATATACACGACACACACACACACATACATTATATAAACACAAACTTTTATTTTGGATGCGATTAATCTTTCCCCAGCACTAGTAAGATATAAACTAAAAAATTTTATTAATACATTAAATAATGTTATCAAATATTTTACATTTTTTATTATTAATTATAATACAAAACACAAATAAATTTAGCTTGTTTCTTGAAGTAAATAATGCTCTTGTAATATTACATAGTGACCTTATTGAAAATATAAATACAATATTTACAATTCTAATTTATTCCTTTTTCTGCTTCGTCAATGAAGCCAGAATCTCCTAAAAACCATGAGCAGACTTGAATCCATTTGTCCTTACGTCACATTTACAGGCACTTAATGGGCAGCAGAATGACAGCAAAGAAAAAGAGACGGAGGAACAGGAAGAAAAAGAAGAGGAAGAAGAGGAGGAAGATGAAGAAGAGGAAGATTCCTCGGATCCTGACATAGAAGAGGAGATCCAGGCCAGTCAAGAACAAGATGGTCCAGGTAAGAAGTGCCTAAATCACCTTCACCTCCTTCCTTCATGTAGCTTTTCCCTTTAGTGCTGGGAAAACCATTTCTCATTTGCTGAGTGTTTCAGATGATGATGAAGAGGATGTCGAAGAAGAGCCGTTAAACAACAGTGACAATGATCAGCCGATGGATGAGAACTCTCCTCTGTCAATCAAATCATCCGTCCAGGACACAGAGGAGGACCAGGGTGATGAAGACCAGCGGTCTCCGGCCAGCAGCACACAGGAGACGAACACAAACGGCGAAGCTACGGAACAAAGCCCTCCCTTCATAGAGACTTTAGAAATGATGCCTAGCGACGACACAGAACTCATATCCCCTGATCACAGTAAAAGCGGCACTAACTGCACAGAGACTGTCTCCACCAATCAGGAAACTCCGTCAACCCCGATGAGATCAGCCAACTGCAGTCCACTACCTCAAACTAGCCCTCTGCTGATCGACGAGATGGGCAACTACAAGAAGAGGAAACGATCCTCCACTGAACAGCACACCGCTGCCTACAACGGGACCTGCACACGAGACAGGTAACACTGAAGGACACTTTCCATGGGAGGTTGTGTTATTAATTTAAAAAAAATAAAGCCGGTTGAAATGAGTCGCTGGAGAGTACTTGTAGCAAAAGCCAAAAATACATTGTACAGGTCAAAATTTTAAATTTTTATTTTTATGCCAAAAAACATTAGGATTTATTAAGTTAAGATCATGTTCCATGAAGATATTTAGTAGATTCCCTAAATTAAATGTATATTAAAAATTATTTAGTAATATGCATTGCTGACTTCATTCGGACAAATTTAAAGGTGATTTCTGTCAATATTTAGATTTTTCATATTCCAGATTTTTAAATAGTAAATAAAATCTCAATTTGAAAAAACGACTGGTTTTGTGTTCCTGGCACACGTTACATCAACAAAAACTTGTGATGCGATGAATCGTTTGGGGTGGCGTTCATTTGAATGTATCTGTAAAGGAAAAGTATGTCTTTTAAGATGGCTTTGAAAATGGTATTTTCTTTTGATCTTGCTTCTTTATAATGCATGTTAAAGTAGTGTTCATAAGCGAGCAGGAACCACTAGCTCTGCTGTTTCTAATATATCTATTTTCTATGAAGTTAGAAAAATAACTTCAACAAATTATTTTTTTTATTAATCACCCATTTGTCAAGATCTCGTGAACGTGTGAAGAAGATCTGTCTGTTGATCTGTGCTAGGAATGATGTCCAGATGTTTAGTGAATATCTTTGTCTTTCTCAGTGATATTTCTCTGGATATGGGTGTGATCTGCAGTCCCGAGGAGCAGGATTTAACCCGGACGAGGAGTTCGACTCGGGTTATGGTCAGAAACTTACGTGCTACCCCACCGCCAAAGAAAAATAAGGTGACTGTGTGTCCGTTTGCTTTTTTGGTTGCATTAAACCTGCAGTAAATGCACTGGAATCACTACTGAATGGTTTTGCTTGTTAGTATTATTAGCCATTACTGTAGCAAAACAGCTGCACAAATACTTCAGCATGACTTTATTCCATTGCAAATTTACTGCATTTTAGGATTTAATTTTTAAGCACAAAAATGTGAAATGTTGGCTTGACAATTTTCACTTAAATTATGGAGGTAAATTAAACAAAAAGAAACAAAGAAAAGGAAGCTTTTATTGTTTGTTTTGTCCTAAAATGTTTTTTTTTTTTTTTTTTTTTTTTTTTACTTGAGGAATATCGCCGTAAATAATTTAAGGATAACGTTTTATTGGTTTGCAGCTTTGTGGATTTTCTTTTCAGCTTTATGAATCAAAAGCACAAAGAAAATTTTGATGTTATAAATGTATCAAAATGCATAGCTATTAGGTGACAAATTTAAATGATTTTCAATATTGAAAATAGAATAATTATATTTTTTAAGAATACAAATATTTCAACATGACTTTTTATTATTATTGTAAATAATTATAGCAGGAATTTAGGAAGATTTTTCTTTAATTTTTTTAAAATTTGTTTTAAAGTTTTTTTTTTTTTTTTAATGTCAGTTTAATTTTAATAGTTATTTTCAGTTTTAGTAGTTTTATTACTTTAAACTAAAATGAGAAATGCTGGCTTAGTGAAATATTGGTAAATATTAACCCAAAATATTACAAATTATTTCTTTTTTTTATTTGTTGTCAATGTAGGTTTGAAATAGTTTAAGTTGCTGTGACTGAGCAGTACACACAGTAAAGAAAGCGCTGACTCCTGTGCTTCCTGTGTTCACAGGTGAATGTGGCGACTCAGTGTGACCCAGAGGAAGTGATCGTTCTGTCTGATTCAGATTGAATTCACAGGGTACTGAGCTGGCATCTCCGTCAGCGTCCTGCTCCGTTAGTGCCTGCCAATGTGAACAGAGAACACAAAATCCTTATGTTATTTTGGACTGGTTCAGTCAGGTTTTGAACCACTTGTACGTAATGCCAAGGTTTACTTTTTATACAAGGAAGAATGGCATGTCGTTATTCATTCAGGCTTTTTTAGAGGTATTTTGGTATATTGTGAATGGGACTCACATGTAGACATTCTTACTCTGAGGGGTTATCTTGTATTATATTTATGATTTTAGTTTGAGGGTTTGGATGCAATCCTCATTTGTGCCAAGAGTCATGAGTGGAAGTCCGCTTTCCCTCCTCAACTCAATAAATGCTCCCATTTTGTGTAGTGTTTGACTTACGTGTAGAGAACTTTGTATAGTACACTGTGGATTTTTTCAGTAGGATAATTTTCCACATAAGCTATGAGCTACTTTACATACTCTAATTTACAAACATTGGAAGCTTTGTTGTAAGATTACACCTTAATTAATTGGTTCACCAAAAATAGACAATCTGGCATTAATTTCACCTCCTTTTTGTCTGTGCAATCCAGGAAAACTATCAGAATATGGATTTAAAAGGGTAAATCTTGACAGATGTTTTTATTTTTGGGTGAACTGTCCCTTTAACTGGCCTCAGGTGACAAAGCACAAGAGTTAAGTGTCCTCCTGCACTTGACGTTTGGTACTGAAATGATTTCTGTAAACTGCTGATTATTGATTTATTAAATTGATCAGTATTGTCATATTAAAATTGTTTTTAATCACTCTGCTTAACTAATTGAGGACTTATTTGGTGTGCCAAAAGGTGAAGGTGCATTTAAAGAATGATTAAAAAAAAAATTACACTTGAATTAATATATGTGCAGAACTTCCATTGAAAGTGAAATTTTATTATTCTAAGATTATTCCACCAGAAAGGTGGACAAATAATGTTTTTCTGTCAGTATGGGGTTCTGTGTGTACATTGAGGGGAAAAAAAAAATTAACGTAAATGATTTTAGCAAATGGCTGCAATATAACAAAGAGTAAACTATTTCGTACTCGCTGTGTATATATACACACACACACACACACACACACACACAGTAGTCCACATTTGAAGCGGATCAAGAAAAGTCATCAAAGAAAGGTGGATAAATACCTATTTTATTATACCTTTATAATTTTTGTATGTAATTATTCAAACACACACACACATATATATATATACAGTATACATTTTTCTATATAAATAATTAAACATGTATGTATGTACACAAATATATACATGCGTATAGATTTATACATATGTGTATGCATACACATATACTGTATATGCACACACACATATAGTCAACATTTGAAGGGGATCAAGAAAATTCAAGTTGTCCTAAAACAAGAAGGCATATTGGTATTGTTTTTTTTTTTATATACTTCTAATTTAGATCGGAAGAGCATC
>JAUCMU010000598.1:0-11758 GCA_032275025.1 Enteromius treurensis | reverse complement strand
GTGCCGTGAGTCTGTGTAATCAGTGTCTTGTATTTAAGTCCTGTCTTTCTGAGTTCCTGTCATGTGTTGTTAACGTTTCGTGTTGGATGTCACTGAGCGTGTAATGTGCACATTATTAGCTCATGCACATATGAGGAGGAAGGCTGAGATAACACATCCTTCATTAGGACTGTCCAGGTTTCAGAGGGACTGGCAACTAGATGTCACATTTCCCTTCAGCAGATTGTTCCAAAAGAGCCTGTTCTGCCTCCTGTTTTTTTTCTTTGGTCTCATAGTTCAATTAGGAGCACATTTAAATGGAGAATAGTCATCGTTTGGAGATCAAATGTTGACCTAGCCTGGAGCTAAAGGAACAGTGATAAGGAACAGAAGCCCTGCAGTGAGAATTTAAGTTTTCAATGACATGCAAGATTAAATACTTGGCCTGCTCTGAGCAGGACTTGAAGCAGCATGAGATTCTTAAACCCAGGGTTGCAAAGGTAACCTGCACATCTATCTCATACCAGCTGGTCTCCAATACATGAGCACACAGCTGGCATCAGAGGGCATTCAACAGATTTCCAGGAACAATTATCACATTATCGCTAATTACGTCAATCAACTCTGCAGCCACGGACAGAAACTGAATGATTGCATCAAGAACAGCATCAGTGAATGAGGAAATAATTATGTCTAGGAGTTCCATTTTGTTTCTACTTAATAACCCAGTTACAGTGTGTTGTAATAGTTGCAAAAAAACAACTACAAAACTGTATCACGTTTACAGCATCTGTGGTTGCACAACGTTGATTTTAATGAATCTCTATTAGTGCATGTCTTTAGAGAAAGTTATTACTTCAGGCTAAATAAATTGCCTCATTTTGAAACCTAGCTTTCACCTGTATTTAGTTTTGCTATATGTAATTAATTAACAACCATTTGTATATTTTTAGGTCATATGCTTTTGCTGAACATTTTGACCTGTAGAGATTCTAAATATCACATGCTGGCTTTTTATGCTACTGGTTAAAACACTATTACTGCTTTATGGTCATTTAAAAAGATCTAGAAGCTTTCGGTGTTATGCTATTCATACAAATCAATAGTTGTCTATGCATATTAAGCTGAGAGAGGAGAAAACAGTCAGCATCCAGCAAATTACACACTGCACCTTTACAGTCTTAACACAGTTTATTAAGATGCATCCACCAACTTGCACTATCCTTACAGAATAGCTACCACATAAACAGATTTAGACTCCACACTTTTACTTCCTGTGTTTATTTTGTTCATTCTGTCATGCACATAGTGGTTGGGTCATTCTAATGAATATACAAACAATACATTTTTTTTGCCTTAAAGCTGTCTGTTAAATTCAGCTGTTTTGTATCACTGCAGCTTTAGCTAAACTAATGAGCAATTTATGCTAATTGGAATGTTTTTGAATGTTTTAAACACTGCTGTAATGAAACATCCTAACTGCTGCATTTATTCTCACAGCACACTCTTTGTTTTACACAAGGTCTTTGGAAAATAAATCACTGTGCTTTCAAAGGAAGTAGAAAATAGTTGGTGGCCTCTTATCTCTGGTGGATAAGTCTTGGTCGTAAGTCACATTTGCTGAAAAGGCTGATTTGATATCTACAGACAACTGGAAAACATCTGTATCATTATTTTTCTGCAACATGCAATGCACAATTGCTGGAAGTGTATGGATTTTGACCGATCTCTTAGCTCATTCTCTGTATGGCATGATGAGCGGCTGTTGGCATCAGTTCAGCCTTCCCAGGTGGCAAATAGAGGGTAATTGGTCCTGCCGGCTCTATTTTTAGGTGAGTGCAAAGAGATACATTAATCAGACCACAGTCATTTCAAGAGATGCTGTTTATGTTATTACACATTAGACTGGAATCCATTAGTTAAATCTAATCACATATTTTTCCACATTGTTCTTAAACAATGAAAAGCCACAATATACTATGCCCATGTAACAGTGTGACTAAAAAGAGCTGATTGCAATCACATTTCAGTTAAAGTGCATAAACACCATATTCAGTTGTTTTGCAGAACCATAAGTGTTTTGTCTAGTTTGTTTAAGTTTAAGCTATATGTTAACTGCAGTCTCTTTCCTATTGCATACAAAAATCTTTACACCAGATGCACAGGTTTCCAGGAATATGAAGAACATTTCAGATGTTGCTGGATTTGAAAAATGTAACAGATTCATGGCATCAAATGTTGTTTTATTTGAAGCAATTGGTTGGGATGACATTTTTGGTTGGCTGAAAGGGAAAATACCAGAAATGCGAACAGAATCTACTTTCTAAAGATATGAAAATCATTGACAAAAAGGAAATATGCACATTGTCCTTTTAATTCTAAGAAGAACAAGTGTGTTCATAATACCTTGCAAGGCAGGTAAGTAAAAAAAAAATTGTATCATTATCATAAGAAAGTGCTTATTTTGCATGACTTTTAAAGTGCCCCTATCATATGCCTTCTCAAAAAGCCCTTACATGCAGTATGTAAGACAGCTCTAAGTGAATGTAAACATCCTACAAAGTTTTTAATCTGAAAATGCACCATGAATAAAATTATTGTCTCTCAAAAGGAAAATTTAACTCTAACACATTGAAATGAGTCACTAATTAGTTCCAAGCCATTTAGCATATTGCCTGCCCACTTTTGAATATTTTTAGCACTTTTTGGAGTTTTTGGAATAAAGAAGCTTTGAGCAAAGCGTTTGGAAGTTGTTGAGCAAGTACAGTAAAAATAAAAGGGTAACACTTATATATAACACTTGTTAACTATCAACTATGACTTTTGCCTTAAATTCTTAATTTGCAGCTTATTAACAGTTAATAGTAAGGTACAGTTGTTGTTAAATTGAGGTATTAAGAATGTAGAATAAGGTCATGTAGAATAGAGCATTAACATGCGCTTAATAAGCACTAATAATATGGGTAATTTAATAGTAATATGCATGCTAATAACCAACTAATATGTGTAACACTAAAATAAAGTGTTAACAATAAAGGCATATTATAAGACAATGAAGGTGTTTTTTAACCTTACATGCATGAAAACCTGTTATGATAACTACCAGAACCAAAAATCCAACCTTTCATTATGCATAATTGAGGAACTTTAAAGACTAGTTTTAATACACGTCACTTACCAGACACAATCTAAGCTTGCAGTTCTGCGTACACTACCTGAGGTCAACTTCTTCATGTGCCCTTTATATAAAACATGATACTTAAGTATTTTACTTTAGCATACATTTACCGGACATAAAAGAGGTTAAATACGGGGCCTGATGAAACCAGACTGACGGGTCACAAAGTTGACGTGGTGTCAAAAGTGGATTCCGTTTTGCAAGAGTAGGAGAAATCCATGTCGTGCTCATTAGCGGTCTTATGAATTATTCATGAGCACCCATTGAATGCTGAAGCTAGATTAGTCTCTGTCTGACATTTGGAGTCAACTTCAGACATCATTAATATTAATAAATGCTTGTAAATGACATCACGGTCCATGTGGTCTTTCTTATAAGGAGTTTGTGTAGACACTCAACTCAGTCAAGTGTTTTTACATTGACTTGACTTGACTGGACTTTATCTTTGAACATTTGTTCCTTTCTATTCAAATTTCACTTTTAAGCACATTAGAACCATTTAGTTTGAGCTGTAATTACCGCCATACGTTCTGTTTCTTTTCATGAGCTGGTTTTAATGGAGAAACTTTTGTTCACCGGAAGTAGTTCATGGTGAATTTATTTGATTATAGTGTTTATTGGAGGCTTTGTGAAAGTCTCCCACATACACAGTATAAGAACATGCTGTGAGAGGAAGCATTTGCGAAGACATACTGAGAAACTGCTAGCAAGTGAAAGCATAAGCAGAGACGTTATGAGCAATAGAGTCAAATTCTCTGCTTAAAGTGAAAAATGCACTTTTCCTTGTACACTGTGACTGTGTTATTAAATACAAAGCATGCACTGCAAAATTTGAAACAAAAGTCTGCTCAGAATTATTTTGTGTGGCTTACATAAGTATATGTGTCTAAAAAGCTGTTTTATTGACCATACCGGTTGACCTTTCGGTTGTTGTTTTCAAAAATTCTACATTGAAACACCTATTAATTAAGAGTTTATTACATATAGCACAGCCAGTGATTTGCGGCAACTTAGTATGTGACCAACAATAGAAGTGTGGACAGTGATCCTAATACACTCAGATACCGAAGTCGAGTACAAACGCCTAGAACAGCAACCAACAACACAGAGACTTGCTGACCTCCAGTGTTTCAGTTGTTGTCAGTGTGAACACTACTTACTGTAACTCCTACATACCAGTGTGCCTGGTCCTTTCACAAAATCATTATAGTGTGTCTGTATCTGTGCTTTGATTCTAATACAAATGCATGTTAATACTGTAGTATTTTTTTTTTAGGTCAGTTTTTGGATTTTTTTTCTATCCAGCCATATGGCATGACAGAGACTTTGAAGTTGGGCTTTGCTCAACTTGCATCCTTCAAATCACCCTCCCAGAGAAAGTGATGTTCTGCTTTGATGGAGAAACTTTCAGTTCATACTGAATGAGTTACTCTCTGAAGAAATGACACTTATAAGTATATTCTAATGTTTGCTTCAAGGCACACATTGAACCTGTCACAGATTTCTAAGAATTTAAATTATGAAACCTGCCATTGAGTTTCTAGACTAGATTAGCCACATAATTTGTTTGAGATAGCACTTGTCCATAGTGCAAGAATGTAATATACATCATGTATAATGTATTTAAACTTTCTCTATATGTGAATGACCCACTACATTTGGGATAATTTGCGCTAAACAACTGTTGGAACTGAATAAAATTCCAAGAAGAGGCTATGGCCTTGTTTCACATTAGATAGAAAAAAAAAAAATAGCTTATTAAAATTTAAATTTTGACAATGTTTCTATAGAATTGTGTCTATGTATCTCACAGTGTGACTTTGTATGTGGAAATTGCAAGTTTCAACCCAATCTCACAGCAGTTTGTGACTAAATCAAGAAATTTCATTTAATCTATTTTCTGGTGGGCAGGGACACGTTTATTTCGTTATTTTCGTAAGTCCAGCACATTTTTTAAACTAAGATTCCATTGGATGGATCCATTTGTGCTTGGACTTACGAAAATAACGAAATAAACGTGAACCTGCCATGAATAAATACTGTGAGACTGCGCTGGCAAGTTTATGTCTATTCAACTTAATTTCTTGAAATCTCCTTTTAGTTTAAATGTTATTTTATGTTTCATAATTTAAACTTTATATCTAACAGTTACAATAATGTTTGAAACTATTGCCAGCTAAAACTTTTACAGTTACAAAATATGCACATCATATTTCCATTTTGAAACAACAATATTCAGCATATAGTATATGTAGTATGCACATACTTCATTTTGAACAGCAAGTAGTACATTTCCACCCAGAGGACATATTCCAAATCACTAACTGGGTAAACTTTAAAATCCAGCGCTCTTAGTGACACCTCAGTCATGGCCATTGCCCCTCAGTGTTTCAGTGTGTCTAAGCTCCAGTCTTCTTCGGCAATCTTTACAGCAATCCCATCATTCCACTGAGCTGCAGACACCGGCAGTGGTTAGGGATGACAATCCATAGGTCTATAATGGCCTATTAAGAGCAGCATTGTTGGGGGCTGTGGAGAACACAGAGTAGACCACAGGGGATTGAGACCAGCCATTACTGATCACCAGCCCTCACACCAGCCCATTTATCATTGTTCTTGACTGCATATCTCTCTGAAATGCAATGTTCTAGATTTGCTTAAAACGTCTGAAAGTAAAGTCTCAACGTATGTCTGAAAATAAAGAGTTTTTAAATATAACTACAACAAAGGCATTGTACATGCAACATAAGAATTGAGTTTCTTTGGTGATCCCAAAAACACAGCCTCATGGTGATTTGTATTTTGATAAATTGGTGGCATTTGAATTCATTTGAATTGGTACAATCTCATCTGTTTATTGTACAATGATGGTTATGTTTAAGGGTAGAGGGGGAGGTGGACTTTAGTTTTTAAATTATGGACCTGACTGCAGTATATATTTTTCCCCAAAATGCAATAAATCAATGTAAAGTTCTTTTTTTTTTTTCATATTAAAATTGTTAAAAAATACACAAAGCAAGTTGATCCACATATAATTCAAATGCTGTTTATCCGCTATTATGAACATGGGATCGTGTACAGTAGCTTGTCAGTGATTAAAATGCAGCTCCATCTGAAAGCACATCATGGAAATTTATATTAATCACAAAACTGGCTTTACTGACGAGATGCACATGACAATCACGTGTGATTTGTCATTCAGCCCTAATTTGTTTGATTGTTTTTTGAGCACAAAGTACAAATTAGATGATGAAAACTACTGTAGATGTCGGTGTATTCAACTGGTACTGTTTACATTGCATTAACTTTTCCAGTGCGGTAACTTTTCAGTAATGACCAGATACAATACTATTTTCAAAATGGGGTTTATTGTGTTTTGTAACCAAATTCTTCATATATATAAATATATATTATATAATTCAAGTTCCATTGTACTAAAACAAGGACGTTGAAAGATTCCGTCTAGCTTGCAATGAATGCCCTTGGAACCGCCATAGTGTTTTTTTTTCTTTAGCGGTTAAAGATCTCAACTTTGTTGAACTTCTCCGCACCTATTCAAGTGCAAGGACTGTGGCTATTTCCAACTGAACAAGAGGGGCACATGTACCACAATGGAATACATGCTCTATCTGCCTTTTATTCTCTCTCTCTCTACAACGACTAGTGTCCCTTGGTTACATTTTTATCATTTTCACAGTGCAGAATTGCTAATGGTACATAGCGATAACTCAAAGGAAATTAAGTAGTTCACGTTTGTGCTTATCATTTAATGAAATATTGTTCCGTGCACCTTGTCGGCCCCCCCGTGCAGAGACCAGCGACCTCCATCTACATTAAACGCTTCTCTTTACTATCGTCTAACCCTCTGTAGTGCAAAATTCTCTGCACACTAATCTAAGGAACTGCAATATGTATGTACCTTAGAGGTGCGGCAAATTAAGATGTGCTCCCATAACAGAACTGCTTCATTCTGTCCTCAGCTCTTCTGACTATTTAATAGTGATTTGCTGCATTTCATGTAGCCTCCTATAAACCAGACATTTGAACGGTAAACACAGCTATTTATTTGAGTCACCCTTCAGTGTACCACTGACTCACCCTTTTGCAGATACAAACCTTTTTTTTTTTTCAGAACCGCTCACTATGCCATTCTTTTTCTCTGCCATCATCATGCAGGCGTGTGCAGAGAATTACAGATTTGTTGCTCCCTGAGCACTTATAAACAATCCTCGGAATAAACGTTCTTTAGATAAATTATGACTATTCCACAGGGAGTCTATGATCTCTGAAAAGAGTACGTAGCACAGAGCACAGAGGGGTTTGTTTTGCAATTGCTGGCTTGGCTACCTAATATGTTCAACGGCTGTACGGCATAAGTAAATCCACAAAAGCGCTTACTGCACAACATGTGTGCGATAAATCACTTTCCATTTCAATAAGAAGCTTGTTGACTCTGCATAAATCAATCACATGCTGTAGGAAAGGACATAGATTACCAGTGCCAGTGCCAGTGCTGCAACAGAACGTTTCACAGCCAGCATCCACAAGGATTGCGCTACATGCAAGTGGCACATCATAGGCCTTGTTAGAAAAACTTGTCTCTGCCTATATATCGTAAAACTCCAAAAACATACCTGCAGTACAATGTACCGCAGATTCCATCTAAAATTAACACTAGTGAACTTTTGTTTATTTCACACAAATTGTGATAACTGGTTTAGATTAAATGAATAGACTTATTTTTGTTTGATTACTTGCACAACACCATATTGTGACCTCAAAACATTAATCACAGTGCATGATTTGTACAGAAATACATTTTGTATCACATCACCAGCTCCGTATGTACAGTATAGCTAATCCATTGTAACCTTGCTTGGTAGCTCACCTGGTACACTACTGCACTTGTTTTGCGTTCTGCAGAGTGCATGGCTATGAATCATGTGAAACTCAGATCATGATAAAATAGCTCAAAAGTAAGCAAGTGTGAGAGATGCTTCAGCAAATGCATTGCTTGTGTAAATTGTTTTGTTTCATTGTAGGTAGTATCATTTTTGTAGAAGACCATAAACCTTTTAACACAATTTTTTTTTACATATGTACGTACAGCAACCTTCATGATAAAACATTCAACCTCATTTTTTTAGATAAAATGAAGCACACTTTTAACAAACGGTGTTTTGCAAAAAATTAAGAAGCAATGTAATTTCATTTTCTGAATATCGCCACAGACATGCCTTTCCATGGAGCATGGGCTGGTCAAATCTGAACAATGCATTTAAAGTAGGACTGCCAATCAATATGAAAAGAATTACATTTATTTATATGATATGCTTTCTGGAAAATCAAATTAAAAGCATATTTCTCACATAGTACTGTATAACATATTTTTCATAACACTAAATTTATTAATCTAATTTAATAACAGTTACTTTAGTGGAGTACTGGAAAAGGGCAAATAGTTGGAGAGCTTCCATAGGAAGGAGCTTCCATAGGACGAGGATGCTTCTATACAACATTTCTCTCTCTGATTTTTAATTTATTTATTTTTGACATGTTTGAACATTTAACTGTGTCAGAATCCTACATTGTAATCCATCCATTGTATCGCTGTGCTCAAAGGAAAAGTAGAACATCTGGGACTCGGCTAATAATGCAGCTCAGTAGCCAGAATTGTTCTAATATGGAGCGGGGAACAGTGAAACAGGTCTCAAGACAGATTTTGCCTCATACTAACTTGTGTTTCCCAACGATAATGCAGGGTCTTGTGCCTCGAGTGTTGGGATAAAAACAGAATATCATCTGTGTTTATGCTAAATAAATAAAGATTAATGAAAAGACCGAAAAATAAGAGGCAAAAAAACTCTTTTTAGTTAATCCTAATTTCACCAGTAAAAGCAATGCCTCATCTCATCGACCATATGATTTATGCAGCTATAAGAAAGTTATCATAAAATGAAGCCAATTCAGGTATTTTATGACTTGTTTTATAATACCTACTATTCACTAGAATGACTTTGCATTCCGCGATGCCATGTTTTTATCTTCACAAAGTGAAGCAGCAGAAATTATAGTGCTTCTGTTGGGGTAACAATATAAAGTCCCTCAGACTGTAATGTGTGTCTGGTTAATACAAGGCAACATTAATTATTTTGCATTTGCTGCCTGACATTTGCCTGCATTTGTTTTTGCAGCTACTATTACAAAGATTTCACTGAAGCTTTACAAAAGTTGTAAGGAGCCATCTATTTTTAAGCGTTCATGTATATGGGAAATTAGCAGGGCATATGCACATTCTGGATGATTAAGAGTTCAGGCAAGGGAACGCCCAGTCCATCTCGTTTTGTCTCTCATGGTA
Organism: Enteromius treurensis; assembly: GCA_032275025.1. NCBI lineage: Eukaryota > Metazoa > Chordata > Actinopteri > Cypriniformes > Cyprinidae > Enteromius > Enteromius treurensis. Next base: position 2,243 of record JAUCMU010000598.1, on the reverse strand, counting down.
GCAGATCATCAGAGATAGGAAGTGATGTATCCTTGCCCATCCAAGGCTCTTGTGGGACCATCAGGATTATGAGGGACCCTGACGGAGATCTAAAATTAACTCATCCCATCCACAAATCAATTCAGCATCAGCATTCATTAGGCAGAGGGGCTCTTGTCGCGGAGAGATTGATGATCACGGCCCAACATGGATAAAAGCAGAAGTGTCTAACAAGATGAAAATGGAATAGCCATGTTTCACTCGGGTTCAGAGGCAGATGCCTTTCTCAAGACGAGGAGAAAGAATTAGCCACTATCTTGTTCAGGGGCTTGTGCTGTTATACTGAAAAGAGTATGTTTAATCAGCTTCATGCATGCCTTGAATTGTATAGAAAAATGCTAAGCTACAGTATTAACCTCTGGTCATATACAGCTTTGACCTTTCTGGGTGCTGACTTTTTAGAGTGCAGAATATTATATCCAGACAATTCGCATTATGTGGAAGGTGTGTATACAAGAATAATAACATAACAGCCTGCAGAATGCATATACTATGCAATTCTGAAATTGGCCCATGATGCATTTGCGTTTAAGTTTTGACGTCAGTTGAATTTGACTTCACATGGTTTGTGGAATCAATCTTGGGGAAAAAACTAGCCTCAGTCTCTGACATCAGTCACTGTAGTCTGTTCACTGACAGGAAAGGCACTTTCTTGATCTGACAAACTCTAATATGATTAGCTGGCTTCATGCAACTTCCTGAGGTGAAAGCACAATGGGTGCTCTTTTGAGGAAGAACTAATCATTGTTCTTGGCCAGAATGTGAATTATGTTAAAAGTCTGTCAACCTGAGACAATACTGTAATGTCTGTGTTAATGTTATAGTAAGATTTGGTCTATAATTAGTTTACACAGTACTTTTCCCATTAAACTCTTAATCTAAAGCATTATTAGTTATAATTATTACAGAAAGTAAGTAACATTGTGTCTGTACATATGCACTTTACGTTCTCATAACTGAGTGCTCAAACATAAAGAAAAGAACAATGTCATGTTAAGAAATTATTTTATTAAAAAAATGCATTATAAATAACTTGTGTTGTAATGTGTTGTATCATCTCATGAATATTTATAAGAACAGTTTTAATGTGTTATAATATTTACTTATTTGCAGTTATAGCTTTTAAGAGTATGATAATTTGTAACACAACGAACACAATTGTGTTCTGCTGGATATGCCAGTCCAGATTGGATGGCACTCCAGCCCCCTATGTACTGTGTCTGTGTTTTTCCATGCCATGTATGACCTGTCACCTGTGTACTCTGTCTCCACCCACCTCATGTGTTGTCTTGGTAACCAATATGTTATCCGCCCTTCTCATGTGTCTCCATGGCAACTGATATGTTATATATGTTAAATACTCCGGTTCTCCAGTCATTCCCCGCTGATCATTGCATGTGACTAGTCCTGTCTTTGTAAGCATTTTTCCCTGTCTGTATCAGTTGTGTTGTTTGTTATTCTGATTCCCCACTGCCGACTTCTGCCTGCCTCCCGACCACGATTCAGACTAGCCTGTATTGTTCTGTTCACCTCGTATTTGACCATCGCCTATTCACACTGTCCCGTGAGTTGTCCTGTGAACTCTTTAATAAACACTTGCACATGGTCTCGCTCCTGCTCCATGACAACAATTAATTTACTCACAATGGATCATATTTCTCATATATATATATATATAATTCATTATAAATCTCCTATCTTGGCATTTAGCATATGTTACTTTACTTAAAGCAGACAAATACCACTAATAATAACAATATATATATATTTTTTTTTTTTCTCAAACAGCCGTAAGATCACTTATAAGATCAAATGAATGTGTAACATTACACTTTGTTTTTCTTTCTTTTTTATATTGTGTCAGTTTGATTATTTTGATTGTATCCTTAAGACAGCTGGTGATTAGTAACTCTGCAACTACATGTCAGCTGGCCTTCATTAGAGAATAAGTAGTGTACAGTTTATATGCTAACACTGTATTTTGATGGTTCCTCAACAGACACACTGAGTATAGGATACTTTGCAAGTATGTGAACATTCTACCTACCCTACCTAGTCTACTAATACTCCTAGCTTTATATAATATTCAATTCAATTCAAATTTATTTGTATAGCGCTTTTCATGACACATATCATTGCAAAGCAGCTTTACACCAAAGTAATGTTTTACAGTATATGTAGTAGTAGTTTGTACATGTACATAT
>JAUCMU010000597.1:0-11770 GCA_032275025.1 Enteromius treurensis | reverse complement strand
TGGTGCGCACTCGGGTGCGATTGTTACATTCACACCTGCCCAAACGTACCGTACCAAGTAGGAAAACGAACTCTAGTACGATTCAACCGAACTAAATGAGGCAGGTGTGAAAGCACCCTAAAAGGAATAGTTCACCCAAAAATGAAATTTCTGTCATCAATTAATTTTTTCATGCCGTTCCAAACCCGTAAGATCTTCATTAAACTTTGCACAAATTAAGATTTTTTGGATGAAATCCAAATCCTTTCTGGCTCTTCATTGGCAGCAATGCAACTGACAGGTTCAAGGTCCAGAGGTAGTAAGGATATTGTTGTAACATCAGTGGTGCATATTTAATTTTATTAACCTACAAGAATACTATACATAATTTGTGAGGCTGTTGTAGAGAAATTATTGAATAAAGTATTTTTTGTTTGTTTTGCAAACAAAAAGCCTTCTCATAGCTTCATAAAATTCTGGACGTCACCACTGATGTCACATGGATTATTTTATTGATGTCTTTCCTAACGTTTTGGGCCATGAAAATGGTAGTTGCTTTGCTGTCTACACAGGTAGACACATCAAAAATCTCTTTCACTTTTGTTCTGAAGATGAGCAAAGGTCTTATGGGTTTGGAATGACATGAGGGGGAGTAATTAATGACAAAATGTGCATTTTTTTGGGTGACCAATCCCTTTAGGCATCAAGTCATTTAATAGTATAAAAAGTGTGAGAGATGTGTTTTCACTGATGCTGGATGACAAAATAACATTTTAAATCACTAAATCGTTGAATCCAAAGTGCATTAATTATTGCCTACATTTTTACAAAAACTAACACCTCTTAAAACAGTTCTGGTATTTGTCTTTCTGTCTAACAACTTTATCTTTTGGCATACAAAAAATCCTTCTGCCTAGGCTAATTTCTTCTTATTGTAGTCCTTGTAAGGGCATGAATATGTAATGTTCCCCATTTTGGCAAAGGTCTCTCTGCTGATGCCTCTTCTCAGTAAAAATGCTGATTGCTCTCCGATAGTCCTGCCCTGAACCCTATACCTTTGCTCCTCATCTGAATATATTAAAATATGGAATATGATTGTTACATACTGTGGTGTGCTAATTTCATTGCTAGAGAGTAAAGACAGGTTAAAGATGTTCCTGCAAATCTCAGCACTTCTGTTGCTCAAATTCCCACGGCGCAACTTATACAACTTATTTTATGGGCTCTTTTAACCCCACCTACGTTTACCCTTGAAATTTGCAGCTAAAATGCAAACACATCCCGTTGAATGTCATGTTTGTGCTGCTTGTAAAAAAAAAAAAAAAAAAAAGGCTTTAATATCACCAGAGCAAGAAGCTGCAATGTTAGCACGTACGCTAATTGGTCACAGATCACGGTTGACCTGATTTGCGGTATACTCTCTGCTTTTCCTTATTGTGTCACTCCCTGTCATGTATTCCGGCAAATGAAAGGATGAAGAAAGTAGCACAGATGGTGTTTCATGGAAGAGGATTTCTCAGCAGACGTTTCTTGAATGCTTATTTAATGTTAAATGCAATAAGTGTTGGGGGGTTGGGAGGTTGGACAGCCTTTGTTTCAGAGGCAAGTGCTCAGCATATCAATCAATGAGGGCAAACGAATGGTTTCATAAATACCAATGAATACAGACATGCACTTGCTCACAGTCTCCGTACATTCTAGACTGTTGGGAATTAGCAAGCATGGGAAAACACACACTACCAAAATTACTATGAAAACATGTAAACACAAATCAGATGGAATATGGCCAGAGTAATTTTGCTCATTGTTCAGTAAATGTGTGTGGACGTCTGTGTCGTGTCTGTCAGACAGTATTTCTCATTCTGTTTTCCTAGATGATGGTGCTGTGTTGTTCAGTGCTCAACCTTTGTTTGGGCTCTTCAGAGGGACTCTAAATTAGATTGTATAAAAAGTATGATTTATACGACTGTTTGGATATTTGTTGGCAGAGTGGAAGTTAGATTGCATCTGCCTGAATGATAAGCGTGCTCAACAGAATATATACCTGTTTACACTCACTGGTATCTGGGGGATGCTGGAGGTTTTTCCAGATGCATATTTTACTGTGTAGAAGAGACCAGAGCTAAATTACATATTGATACGTTGTCACAACGGCTACATCTCATTAATCACACATTCAATTACACAAATGTGTTTCCTCTAACAGTGACTTGATTTGTAAATTTGAATAATTTGTTAGTTCTTACCTCCATATCAAAATGTAATTTTTCTCAAATTTTCAATGTAGCTGTTGTGTCGAGACTAATAATCAATCACTGATAAGCTTTCAACTATGTAATACAAGTATATTTTAAATGTTTAAGTGTTGAACTGTGATCTCACCACCACAGTATATTTTATTATACAGTATTTATATACAAACGTAGCAAAAACGCAGGTAAAACAGTCCATGTTTTTTTTACGCAAAACTAACAATTTACTTTTCTCCCGTGACTAACATCTTCCAAGAGCTATAGAGTATCGCAACACACTGCATATGTTTAATGTATTTGACGTAATCAGCCTTATTTGCATCCGGGTGAAAGCACACACATGTGCTTAATCTGCAGGCATCCACAGCTCATTACAATAAACAGCCCTGAGTGCTTGTGGCGTGAACCGCTTCAATTGTTTTTTTATTTATTTATTTATTTTTTTTATTTACAAATGGTGCTGCCATTGCCATTATGTCTCACAATCCGGTTGGAAACAAGCCGAGGTTCAGACCCGAGCCACAGCTATAAATATATGCCCGAATATGCCTGAACTATATCATTGAATTTTACTAACCAGGGGTGCATTTCCCAAAACCAACTATAGTCACAAGTTCCTTTGTTACCAACAGAATTCAATGGAACAAACGAATATAGCCCACTAACAATGCTTTTGGAAAACTGAAAGCCCCTGATAAGAGTGCAACAATCAATTAATGACGAACAGATTGATGCATGGATGGATGGATTGAAATGTAAATCAAAAGATTGATCAGTAGTTTATTCAGTCAATCAATTAATCTAGTTAAACTGATAAATACAAAAATGAAAAAAAAAAATAATAATAATAATAATAAATTATATATATATATATATATATATAAAGAAAAATTCAAGACACCATATTATGCCAATTTTAAGGCTCCTAATGTTGTTTTGGGAGTCACCTAAAATAGGTTTACATACATGCAAGGTGAAAAAATGCTTTTGTTTTCTCAAAAAATGCGTTTAATATCACTTCATTTTCCAGCGATTCTCAAACTATTCGATTGAAGTAGTTCTAAGATTCAGTCTCTCTAAACCCCTCCTTTCCGTGACACTACTCTGCTCCGATTGGTCAGATGGCCCAGTCTGTTGTAATTGAATTACTGTGTACAGCACGTTAGAAACAATAGCCCCAATGAAATATATAAGCATCTATTATTTATCATATACTTACAACTTGTGATTCAGTGGAGGCGCTGGTCCAAACAAACTGGGTACTGAACCATTTTACAAGAGCGAGCGTTTTGTGTGTCCTGCACTCAAAACCCCCCGACAATAGAGAAGCACCCGTCAGTAAAATAACATGTTTGTGGGCAGGGTCAAGTTGTAAGCAATCAGCCAACGTAGAAGATTTACAACTTTGCCGATTGTTTAGTTTCCTATAAACCTGTTGGCTGTTGCACTTTAACAATTATAAGATAAACTCATATAATTACAACAGACATTCCAGTCCCCCACTATATTTACCTTAATACTGTTACCAAAATATGCAAAGAATATGATATCACTTCACCCTCATTCTAGCAATAGTTAAGAATGATAACTGGATAATATCATGATCCTAAATGCATCATTGCTCTGCAATCTCAGTACTATAGGCGAGTCCAGATAATACCTCTGCTGAAGTCTTTTCAATGCCCATCTTTCCTTATTAACCCTGATCACAGATATCCATTATGCCAACTCTGCTATTGCCCCCAGCAGAAATCACATTTTAATTGTGTCTGCTCAGATTTACTGCTTTCGTGTAATGCGTTATGAAAAGCATATAAACTGATTAGCAAACCATAGCACCCTGATCGCCCTTCTATTAGTGTAACTGCTGAAATTATGAAAATAGCTGACAACACAAAAGAAATTTCTGTCCCCCTGCTGTCAGCCCTGTAATATCTCTTCTTAAATTAGATAACACGTCAGTCTATGCAAATACGCGAAAAATAATAATAATAATAATGAAATATCACTGAAGCTAAAAGTTAACAAGGGCTGTAAGTTTCTAACTTCAAGTAATCAGTTGAGTGATCTCCCCTGTGAAAACAAATGCAATTAACTTTTCTCCTTGAAATGACACCAGGAAACTAAATTTAGTCACAGAGCTGCTGACATATAGCAAGGAAGCACAAAATAATGAACACATCTGAGTGTAATGAAGCATTTTGGGGGGAAAGCTCAAAGAAATTCCATGTTTTCATATGGAAAGAGCAAAAGGCATTTGTTCTCTCAATGGAAAGTGCTGGAACCCATCGGGAAGTAAATGGATTAACAACAGGGAGCTGCTGAATGATCGTAGTGGTCAATCAGAGAAATGAATTGTAATTGTCTCTTAAATGAGGCAGTGTGGGCTGTATTGCTGCTTTATGAGCACAGAGTGATGGATTCTTAAAATGCGAAGCCACCCCAGCTGCCCGTGATTCAAATCAGCTGGGGCCTGTGTCTTGGTGATATATTGAATTATTTTAGTGGTGAAAGTTTTCGTGCCATTTTCCTTGCTCCGGCACGCCAGAGATCAAGGAGAAAGATTGAGAATGGCTTGATATACTGTATGATTATGTTAAACCAAACACAGCCGAAATCAGGTCTGATAATGTCTATGGGCAGTACTTCCCGACTCGCTCCTTGATCCCAGGCATACGGTCACGGTTTAAGAGTCTTTATTGCCCAGCGAGGCAGTTTAAATACTGAATGATTAAAATGAAGTGGTAGCTAGCCACTGTTGTTGGTTCCTATCAAATAGTACATGAGCAAAATAAACAGTCACTGAAGAAAATCAAGGAAAACAGGAATGTTATGGCAAATGGTTATTGCAATGAATGAATGAATGAATGTCTTTTTTATTATAAATTATTTTGTTTACACTTTTTTTTTTAACAGCATGTGTACATAATTGTGCACCTACAGTACCTAAGAAGTTTCTGTTAACACTACAGTACATGGGTTAGGTTAAGGTTAGGTTTAGGGTTACCAATAAGTATTACCTAGTTGTTGTAATTATTATTAAGCTAATGAGGAACAGGACTGTAAACCAAAGTGCTACCATTGTTTCTTTATGAATAACATTTGCAACCTAGACTCATTATGTGCTTCTTCATACATTTCTGCAAAACTGAAAAAATAAACGTACCTATACATACGAATCGCTGCAGTTTCCAGTTGAAATGAACACTAGAGGCAGTAAAACTCCCAGATCTTTTATTCCCTTATACACAAAAGTATGATTTACAGGTTCCTTTTTTATTAATAAAGGCTAACGTTCACACAATTAGTTGCAAATTGTTATGTTACGACTTTAAAACATTTTTAACATCCTGCACGGTTTGAAAAGTGATACTTTTGAACGTTGTCGTCACATACACAGCTACATATGTACAGTATGAGTTTTTGAGTGTGACTGGTTTACTCAGCTCACGTTGTATGGCATACCTGTTCCAACCTAATACAAACATGCCACACTTACGTATTAAACTTGTGTTTTAGTGCTACCCTCTAGACATTTCACTTTGAAACTGCAGCGAAACCTGCAGTATGGTACATAATTACAGGGTTGCAGAAATGTATGTAGAGGCACGTATTTCCAATAAGCCTGGGTTGAACATTTAGCTTGATTTATTTGCCTGATTTTATGTTATATAAGAATAATATAAGTCAAGCAAATTCCAGAAGATCTGGTCGATGTAATGCTGCTCTCAGCACATTAATGTGCGCTAAACAACCATTGACGCCCTGGAACTCACATCTCTGAAAATGTTCAAGCAATCTTTAAAAAGTAATCTAAAAGTTATTCAAAAGTAGTCAGAATACAACAATGAGTATCCTAGATTAGGTAACTAACTACAATTTCCATCATGTAATGTGTAACATACTACAATTCATAAGAAATTATCCAGCGCTGTCTGTATATACAAGCAAGAGAACAACCTGAAAATATGCCATTTGATATATTCTAAAAATAAATGCAAACATTCAGAGCAGTGGCACATTTAGTGGATATTTATGTCTTGCATACGGATTTCTTCTATTATACACAAATGTCCCATGACATTACACCAGATTTCTTTTACTTTTAATCACCTTTGCTCATAACCAATCGTGTTACTGTTAACATTCCTGTCACGTAAACAGTTCGAACCTCTCCGCTCATGAATATTTAGAAGATAAGCAAAGCAGCCGACATTGCTATTCCCTCCAGGAAAGACGATTTCTTCATCTATATACATTTGTGAGGACTTCCGGAAAAGGCACTTCAAAGTTCATCAAGAATTCCTTTTGTCTTTTTCCGTGAATCCTCATATGCTCTCGCTCTCTCTCTTCCTCTTTTTCCTGACGTCTATCAATAAATTATGGCTGAAGGCTTGATGTCTCACTCAGAAGATCTCAGTGTGGGAGAAATGTGAGTCCAGAGACTCCAGCTCCTCAGCTGTGAATCACACGCTTCAGCTGCGGAACACAATTAGGTAGAAAAAAAGTGGCCTATATTTTTCTGAAATATCTCACAATAAAAATGCTAATCTGGAATAAATTTTTGCATGTCGGCTCCTCATTAATATGATAATGTGGACAGAAGGAAACTGATCTGAGGCTGTTATCATTGGTCCAAGTCAAACCGAATATGTAAGTGACAGGATGAAAAGGCAAATGGCTAGAGATTTTCCAAAGAAGGAGACACAAGGTGAAAGGTTTTTGCTTGGTGTTGGAGTATTGCATGGCCCAGTATATGTTAATAAAACAAGACGCTGGAAAGGAGAAACCCATCTCCTTCAAGCCAACAGCAATTAGTTATGTATGACATGAGCGCTTGGGGATGTTGAGCAACTCAATAGGCTGTTTTAAAAATGTTAACAGCTTTACAAATATATGCAAATTAGACGGAAACAACCTATAGCTCCACTTTTTGGGGGCAACAAAAAAAGTTAACTTTGTACTGCATACAAGTTATCATAAAAGTGAAGAGACTGTTGGCATACTAATACAAAAAAGGTCTAAGAGTTTGCTGACTCTGTTGGCTGTAAAAGAGTACATGGACTCAGAAACAAGGAAGGTATGATGAATCGAAGGTCACTGTGCTTTATTAGGACCTTGGAAGTTAATAATGCATCATGGCCAGAGTGTCTGATTGATTGCATTGAGAGTCAGGGAAATAATTCCAGCCGGGGTCTCTCGCTCCCTCTTCAGGCCCCGCCCGGGGGAGGACTTGTCTGCACAACACCTGCAACTCTGCCCCTGCCGCTGCTCCGGATGCATAATATACCCATCATTCTCACTCGGGTGAGAAGAGAGCATCGCTGGACTTCATCCAGGAGCCAGTGAAGGACACCAGAAGTATATGTGTGAGTGTGTGTACAAGAGGAGAAGGGAATGTGTTAGCAAACCACCTGAGAGCAAGTCTTGTGGCAGTGCACCATATAAGGCTAAACTTGAAGGAAAAATGTACGTTGTGCTAACACAATCCATGTTTGTATGTTTCAACTTAAAGGAACAGTTCACCCAAAAATGAAAATTCTGTCATCATTTATTCACCCTCGAGTAGATCCAAATCTGTATGAATGTCTTTGTTTTGCTGAACACGAAAGAAGATGGTTTGAAGAAAGTTTGTAACCAGACTGTTTTGGGTCATGACTGACTTCCATAGTATTTTTTTTTTTTTTGCCTACTATGGAAGTCAGTGATGACTAAAAACACCCTGGGTACAAACATTCTTCAAAATATCTTACTTTCAGTGTTCAGCAGAAGAAAGAAATTCATACAGATTTGGAACTACTCAAGGGTCAGTAGAATGATTTAATTAATATATTTATTTCTTTAAGCATCATCTACTCTACTTTTTTTTTTTTTTTTTTTTTTTTTTTTGTACAATGAGCCAGAAATCTCCACTTAAGTAGCATTTACTAAAGGTTTTATTTCTGTTTATATTCCAATGGATTTTACAAAATAGTTCATAGATAATTTGCCCAGTTTTATACATCTTATTCTTATTGCTGTCGACACCTCTGATTTATGGAGTGCTAAAAATATATGTGTAAAATTGTCTTTAGTAAAACCTTTGACACCAACAAAATTAAACAAGAACCTTTATCCAACATTTAGATATCTATTTTGAAAAGTTATGGAAATGAATGCATATTTAATTAGATAATTGCAATTCTTAATGTAATCAGGAAAGATAACTACGTGTTACATTTTTACCAAATTCAGCTTAAGTGTCTTGCCCTAAGACATAAATATTAATTATATTACGCTGTTTATACACAACAATACAAAATATAATATTATTTAAATATTTTAAAAAAATTGGTTCCTCTCCCCAACCCCCCCCCCACATAAAGTCAGTAAACGGAACTGAAAAAAAAAAAAGCAATTATATTATTGCCATATGCAATGGAATCAGACCAATTCTATGTGAGTTTCTGAGGACTGGGTGTTGAAAACCGACTGTGATTGCATGCAAGATTATACATGAGATTATAAAGGCTGTTGATGTAGTGCTTGTAGAAGTACTGAGTAAATCAAAAAGTAATCAACTCAAACTCCTTGCACAGGAAGTGGCCACGGCTGACCACATCGTCTGCATTCATAAACACCCTCTTAATGTCAAACGCTCTCAAAGGGAGGGTCAGTGAGTCAAGGGCTTTTGTGTATGTAGGTGTTCTGCTCTATTATTCAGACCGTGGAACGATTAAAACAGATGGAATAGATTTTATACAAAGACAAAAATGCATCACGTCATACACTTAAAAGAGATCAGATCTTCCAAGTAAAATGAACCTTATATTTTTGTCACGACACGCAGCACAAAGGAGGCAGTACATCAATAAGCTTTGTTGCTGTATTAATATTCTGTGGCATATATGCTTTAATATTCAGTACTACAGCATGGTTGTGTAACTATTATATGCATTTATGTAAGAAGTTAACCTACAGCACATTCAGACATAATATTCTAATGCTAGTTCATTTTTGCATTTTCTTCCAATAAATCTGCTCTGCTCTTAAATGTTATTTTTGTTGAATTTAATTCAGATAAGTTTCTAGTGGAAAAATTTAAATAGAACAAGCTATAAAACATTGCTCCTCCATAATGAAGCAAGAAAAATGGAATAGTGAAACTGGAGTTGACAAGAAAAAGCAAAACTTTTCCCTGATTGAGTGACAGAGAAGTATTGCAGAGAGAGTCTGAAAGCACCCACGACATGTCGTAAGAGCTGTAAGGGAGTAAGAGAAAGAGAAATTAGGAAAGGAAAATAAACAGAGAATGTAAGTCGTTGAGACCGATATATACATCCACGATGCTGTGATGCAGGGAGCCAACATAAAAAACAAACATCAATGTACACGCCACTGCTGCGTCTCATCTTCTAGAATATTCCCTTTGTCTCACTCCTACCCTTCTCAGCAGCCAATCCACTCACAGAGAAAGGCTTTGAGAGCTTTTTAGTTGAGGAAATTCAAGCTCTGAGTAGTGTGGCATGTAAATGAGATTAGTATGCATGTAAAAAATCATTAATGTGTGCTAAATCTTTTAATGATGTACTCAAAACCTTTTGTTGTTTAATAAAAGTGTGTGCTGGTGGTGGAAAACAAGGAAAGACATAACATATTACGTACTCAACAACTAATTCCTAAAGTAGTTGCCCTTGTTTAATCTGTTTGCCAGACTATTTGCCAAGCAATATCGTACGAATAGTTACTCTGGGTACAATCTGCTTTGAATCTATTGCGTTCAATAAGCCACTTCACCACTCAGACTCCATCTTAAGTGGGCAGGCATCACAAATATGATTTACATAAGGTTACTTGTAAGATGAAAGCCCTGCCTTGTAATATTCTCAATAATGTTTCAATAGCTCCACTGTGAATGCATTCATTGCTGTAGATCTGGTGAATGACACAAGAGTAGTACTCAAAGCAGTCTGTTATCAGAGATAAACCCCTCATGAGCTTCAATGTATGAAACATTTGGTTCTTTTGCAATATTACAAAATTCTTTTTGAACACAGTATTTGTTCATCAACAACAGATTCACGGGTGTATGAGGCACACCCATCCACACCACTAAGACAAGTCTAAGTTTGATTCAAGATTCAAAAGTTTGAATTAAACTAATAGAATATTGCATAAAACGTAGGCAAATAAAGTACAGTTTTCTATCAGAGTCGAAGAGAACAAAAAGTCACTTCCAGGTAAACTCTGGCACTAAATATCAATCTGAATATAAGAGAGGGCAATTATTATAATAATCATATAGGCAAATTAGCCTACTTGCAACCCAGAGCGAGCTGACGAAACACAATAAATGCGCTTGATTTATGAAGGCGGATGCTGTTTGGGAGCACAGTCGTGTTAGACAGTTGTACGGAAATACTTAAACGACAGACTTACATGCTACGCTCCATCTTTATGAGTCAGTCATTTGAATCATTTACTCAAACAATTCAAAAATGCTGAATGACTGTAGTGTATAAGTCAGTAGTGTGAATCATTCGCTTAACCAGTAGTTTGAAGGAGAGCCCTTAGATGTATCTCAGGTCTCAGGTGTTCCCAAAATGTGTCTGTGAAGATTCAGCTCAAAATACCCCACAGTAATTCATATTATACAATTACATATATCATCTTTAATTTGAAACCGCGCTGTTTTGTGCAAAGTGTCTTTAAACGCAAAATGAGCTGCTGCTCTCTGCCCTCTGTTTGGTTTTGATTTTTATGTCTATCAAACTGACATTACGCGTTTAAACCCAAATTAGTTTCAATATCTGATATAGGTTTTTCTAAGTGCATACATTCTAAGCATGTGCACCGAAAGCCACTGAAACATGGCATGCGAGTAATAAATTCTTCCTTGTCTTATTGCGCTTAAACTGTAAAATACATAGAAGTTTATGATAAAATGCATAAGAAATACAAACAGCTAGGAAATAAATTTCATGTTTATATTAGACTATGCGTGGCAGCAATGTAATACAAGTAAATAAATCAATAAATCTACTGCTCTCTTGTATCCTTAAAGGCTGGGACTCTAAATATTGTTTATCTGTGCAACGACAGAACAGTTAACATACTTTGATCAAAGTATTACCATGGTGTTAGAACTGGTACAAAAATCACCATGGCAGTGCAGTGGGTGGAAAGGTGCAGGTTAAGGGGCGTTAATATTATAATGAGATCCCCTTTCAAGGAGAAAGTGAAATCTGAGTGGCGTGTGGTCCTTTTTTGTCATTTGGTAAATGCATCAGGACCTGATTAAAGTTCTTAAACGTAGAAAAAGTCAAACTTTCATGACACATCCCCTTTTAAAAAAAAAATGCTGATTCATTCAGGAATGATGCAAGTGGCTGTCTTTATGAAGTATCATTCAGGCTTTAGGCTTTTTAATCTGTTGATAGAACAAAAGCAGATAAAATAATTGGAAATGTTGTATCTAAAATGTAAGTTCCCTTTCAGTCGGTCACTCCGAGTCACGTCGGTGACCGACGAATAGGAATCTCGCTTCGAGATGGCAAATC
>JAUCMU010000596.1:0-11771 GCA_032275025.1 Enteromius treurensis | reverse complement strand
GGTGATTACCCTTGCTTGTTGACTACTCTAAATAAAGCCTTGCATATGGATCCGTACGCTTCTGACTCCTTGTTACAGAAGACTTCGCCAGAACAGGATCCAGCGGCTTTAAACAGTGTCATGTCTGAGGTAACACGTCAAGCTTCAGCACTTGCTGCTCACCACCAACAGTTAGATCGGCTAACAACAATGACCGGTGAGCATCACCATCAGCTCGACCGTTTGACTACCATGACGGAGGAGCTAGTACGGTCAATTCAGGCGCTCACCACTACTGTTAACCAGTCCCTCACGCCGGCTAATCCTCCTACAGCTGCAGTTACGGCGCCACCACCCATCGTGCCCGCTGTGCCCACTGTTTCCGCTGCTCCCACAGCTCAGGCTAACACTGCTCGACTGGCTCTTCCCGAGAAGTACGACGGCTCCCCCGGTAATTGTAAGGGCTTTCTCATGCAGTGTGCTATTTATATCAATTCACAACAGCAAAGCTTCACCTCTGACGATCAAAAGGTGTCATTAGTTTGCTCTCTCCTCATGGGCAAGGCACTCAAGTGGGCTACCGCGTTGTGGGAGGGGCAACAGATGGTATTTCCCACGTATTTGCATTTTCTTTCCAAGTTCAAAAAGGTTTTTGATCATGCTGAGGACGGCAAGGAGGCTGAGGACGAGCTACTTAACCTCCGCCAAGGATCATCGACTGCGGCGGATTATGCACTCATGTTCCGCACTCTGGCAGCACAGGCTGGCTGGGAAGGAAAGCCACTTAAAGCCATGTTTCGCAGGGGGCTTAGAGCGGATCTGCAGGCAGAGCTGACATGCCGAGATAACACCACGACCTTGGAGGAGTTCATGGACATGGCTATAAAGATGGATCAGCTACTCCGCTCCCGCAGAGGGCGCCGTTATCCTTCTGCCTCACCCCAGCTCCCTAGTTCCACGGCCGAGGAACCCATGCAGATTGGATATACCCGCTTGACTGAGGAGGAGCGTGAACGTAGAATGAGAAACCATCTGTGCCTTTACTGTGGTCAATCTGGACATCTCCGGGCCCAGTGCCCCTCCAGACCTCCTAAACCCTCGAATGCTCGGGTAAGCTTCATGCCCCTATCGTCTTCTTTATTACTCGATGTTTGTCTCATCATACAGAACCGTCAAGTAAAGACGAGAGCCTTTATTGACTCTGGTGCAGCTGGTAACTTCATAGATCAGGATTTTGCTAATCACAATCATGTATCTTTGATTTCATGTACTCCCCCCATGGCGGTGGCAGGCCTTGATGGAAGGCCCCTAGGAGCAGGAAGGATTCATCATACAACTGAGTCACTAACCCTCATCACCAACACCCAGCACTCGGAGTCAATCCAGTTCCACGTGATACAATCTCCTAACCATGCCATTATTTTGGGACATCCTTGGCTCCTCCTACACGACCCCCAGATCTCCTGGAAGGAACAAACCATATCGCAGTGGTCATCCACCTGTCACCTAAAGTGTCTCCGCTCATCTACCGGGAAATCATCCATCACGCCTGACATTCAACCTGAGAACCAGTCGCTAGAAACACTCCCGGCCGTGTATCATGACCTTCACCTGGCTTTCAGTAAGCTCAAGGCCATTCAACTACCCCCACACCGCGACACGGACTGTGCCATTGAGCTCATCCCTGGATCCACGCCCCCTAGGGGTCGCGTTTACCCTCTATCGCAACCGGAGACCCAGAGCATGCAACAATATATTGAGGAGGAGCTCGCCAAGGGCTTCATACGTCCCTCCACCTCGCCGGCCTCAGCCGGTTTCTTCTTTGTAAAAAAGAAAGATGGAACCTTGAGGCCTTGCATAGACTACAGAGCTCTGAATGAGATCACCATCAAGTACCGCTACCCCTTGCCTCTGGTCCCCGCCGCTTTGGAACAGCTCCGTTCAGCCCGTGTCTTCTCCAAACTGGACTTAAGGTGTGCGTACAACCTCATTCGCATCCGGGCAGGGGATGAGTGGAAAACCGCCTTTTCCACCACGACGGGGCATTATGAATATCTCGTGATGCCCTTCGGGTTGTCCAACAGTCCCTCCGTTTTCCAGGCACTTATAAATGACATATTCCGGGACATGTTAAACCAGTTTGTCATTATCTACATAGATGACATCCTAGTGTACTCTGAGAACCAGCAAGCTCACACCCAACACGTTCGTGCAGTTCTTCAAAGACTTATTCAACACCAACTATATGCAAAACTGCCCAAGTGTGAGTTCCATCTCACCACCGTCTCCTTCCTGGGATACATTATTTCAGCAGAGGGAGTCACCATGGATGATAATAAGGTCTCCGCTGTGATGCAATGGCCTCAACCTCAAACCATCAAGGATCTCCAACGCTTCCTAGGGTTTGTTAATTTTTATCGGAGGTTCATCCGTGGCTTCAGCCAGGTAGCAGCTCCATTGACCTCACTCACCCGCGGTGGCAAGGGCAATCACAGACTGGCATGGACATCTTCATGTGAAAAGGCCTTCCAGGATCTAAAAGTTCGATTCACCTCTGCACCTGTCCTAAAGCACCCGGACCCTGAACGACAGTTCATAGTGGAGGTAGATGCGTCTAACACCGGTATTGGAGCAATACTTTCCCAACGCCATGGAACCCCGGCAAAGTTATTCCCATGCGCATTCTACTCTCGGAAACTTAATTCGGCAGAACGCAACTATGACGTCGGTGACAGGGAACTACTAGCCATGAAAGCAGCTTTAGAGGAGTGGCGACATTGGCTGGAGGGATCCACCACTCCTTTTCTCATTCTAACTGACCATAAGAATCTGGAATACCTAAGGACGGCTCGACGTCTCAATGCCCGCCAAGCGAGATGGTCGCTCTTCTTTTCACGCTTTCAATTTCAGATCACTTATCGACCGGGATCTAAAAATGGAAAGGCGGATGCACTCTCTCGTCAATACGACCTCACACAGGCCGAGGCAGCACCTGCCTCTATCATCCCAACCTCTCTGATTGTTTCCCCAGTACAATGGGACATCATGACCGAGATCTCCGAGGCTCAAACAACCGACCCCACTCCACCCGAGTGTCCAGCAGGCCTCACTTATGTGCCCGTCCCTCTACGACAACGTCTCCTCACGCTTATTCATGAGAACCCTAGTGCAGGACACCCCGGCATTCAAGCTACACAGGAACTGGTTTCCAACAAGTTCTGGTGGCCTTTGATGACACAACAGATAATCACCTTTATCAAGAACTGTGGAACATGCAACCAAACAAAATCCTTGCACCAACGACCAGCCGGCCTACTCCAGCCACTTCCCATCCCAGAGAGACCCTGGTCACACCTGGCTGTTGATTTCATCACTGACTTGCCACCTTCTAACCACAACACAGTTATTTTCACCATAATTGACCGTTTCTCTAAGGCTTGCCGGCTCATTCCCCTTCCTAAACTCCCTACGGCATGGGACACCGCTCACGCCCTCTTGAATCAGGTCTTTCGGTTCTATGGGTTGCCTGAGGATATTGTATCTGATCGGGGTCCTCAGTTCACCTCTCGTGTATGGAGAGCTCTCTGGTCTCAACTCAACGTGAACATCAGCCTGACGTCTGGATACCATCCTCAGTCAAATGGCCAAGTGGAACGACTTAACCAGGAGCTAACTAGATTCCTCCGGGCTTACTGTCATCTGCACCAGAATGACTGGAGCGACTATCTCTTGTGGGCCGAATATGCTCAGAACTCCCTAAAGAAACCATCCACACAGCTTACCCCGTTTCAGTGTGTGCTTGGGTTTCAACCCCCTCTATTTCCATGGTCCGGGGAACCCACTAACCTACCGGCAGTGGACACATGGTTACGTAGGAGTGAGGCCACTTGGGATATCGCACACATCAATCTGCGACGAGCTATGCAACGAGTGACTCGTCAGGCCAACCTTCTACGAAGAGCTGCACCTGAGTACCAAGTAGGCCAGTGGGTCTGGCTTTCAACCAGGGACTTTATTCACTTCTTCACAAAGTCTCATCGTTCCCTATTTTCTGTGTATGACCCTGGACTGTTTATCCCGTTTGTGATTCTTGCTGCCAGCCATTGTGACTACGGCCTGAGTATTGTTGGATTGTCTACGCTGCCCTTGATTACTGGTGATTACCCTTGCTTGTTGACCAACCTAATAAAGCCTTGCATATGGATCCGTACGCTTCTGACTCCTTGTTACAGTAGTTTTTTAATAGTTTCAATAAATAAATATTTTTTTTTTTAATTAATAAATTAAAAATGCTGGCGCTGACTGGCAATTGTTTTTTTGGTTTAAATGTTAGCAGGAAAAGGGTTCCCTGTATTCTCATTTTTCATTGTCATTCATTTAGCATGACTTTATAGTAGTGATGTGAAATGACCCACATAATGCACATAAAGTCATAAACATACCTGAGGTATGTTGGCAGAGCACTTAGAGTGGTATGGGGTCCCATCCCGAGATTCTGGTTGCAGTCAACACCTAATGACAGTGGATGCTCGAGCGACACCCTAAGAAATAGTCGAGCACATACGGAAAAACATGAGGTATTCACCATTCGTTTAACCATTAATAAATAAAAATTCAATAAATAAAGCAGATTACAACTTTTTTTCTCACTATAATCGTTCATAAATGTGGTATCTACAGCAATTATTTACATTTAATAAATATTTACATTGCAGACCTAACAGTAATATGTTTAGCTAATAACATTAGTAGCTAAGAAGAAGAAAGGGCCACGACTTGACATGGTGCCTCGCTGTTCATTAGTAGTTACTAAATTGTAGTTCCTCATGAGGACTGGCTGAATTTAATAGTTACGGATTAACTAATTATTACTTAACACAATTTAAAAATGCTATTACACACTGGGTAGTTAACACATATTCCTTAGTAGCTAATAGTAGTGTCTTGAGGGTTAACAAAGAACAACCTATTAGTTCCACAGTAACTTCTTATTAGTTATGCAGTAAGTAAGATACAGTATTTTAAAGTGTTACCGTGTAAGCATATAACAATGTTTAAATATTAAATCTGTGCAATAATAACAAATGTATGATATGATGGCTAGCCAAGTGCTCTGCAGGACATCCCGGCAGCCACGCATTTAATTGCATTTTTCCTAGTGGAAACAAAATAGCCTCTGCCGTTGTTTTCTCTAATACAGGTTAGAGTAATGTATCATTTGGACCTGTAAAGTGTCTACTAAAATGGAAGACGTCTTTCACTTTGTTACGTTGTAACTTGTGAAAAAAAATTAAATATATTTAAGGACTACCCAGATAGCATGCCGGCCTTTTAAGGCAATGGCATAGAGTTCTTCTTATGTCTAAGATAAAATGGAGGTAAGCCTCAAGTGGACCACATGTAAAACTTCTGTGGGCAAATATGTGGTGTTCACTGCAAGTATTTAATCTAAAAGTGGCCTATATGTGGTAAATGGCCCAAACAGTCCCAACCAAATGTGGCCCAGGACAGGTATATTAAAGCATGAACATCAGTTTTGGCAAAGATATGGAGAAGTGTGGCTGTGAGCCTAATATAGGCCACAGATGTTGCCACAAACATGGCTCAGTTATCCTAACACTTATCTGTTCTCTCAGTCTATTCTAGATGTTGTGACTTGAACTTCTCACCTTTCCAAAAGACCCTGAAGGACCTTTTTGAGAAGTAAGACACAAGTTCCTGCGATGCCCTTTCCTGCTGGCTACTCTCTCTCTCTTGCGCGCTCTCTCTCTCTCTCTTTTGCCATCACCCACAAGCCACAGCTCCTGCCCTAGATTCAAGTGAAGCTGCTTTGAGAGTTACAAGACAATAATATATTTTTTTTCCTCACTTCTGCTGATTATGAAACAGTTTTTTGGAGGTTTATACATGGAGCTGAAGCAGGCAATTTACAGTTGGCAATTTTCCATGATCCCTAAACAGCAAAGACAAAATATCACACAGCCAGAGTTTGAGGTCTCTTTCAATGAGCTGAGGAGCTAAATAAGATGGTAAAGAATATGTGCAACAGACACAGTGTAGTGTCAACTCAAGAAACTAGACTGCATGGAAAGATACTGCAGTTGATCTCTGCGCACTCAAGAGGCTGCAAGCTGTATTTTCCCACCTAAATCACCAAGATCAGAGCACTCAAACTTTCCTTCCTATTATTCAGCTTCAGCTCTGTGAGTTTATACATGAATGTATTTACATGCACTTATTCATTAATTTATTTTTGTTGAAGGTTTTTAAAGGTTTTATTTAGGTAATATCAAATATGATGCATGTTCTTCTTTTTTATTTTTTATCTCATAGATGTGTTGTCAGTCTGCAGTGTCAGATCTAACAACTGATCCTGGATCAAATGTGAAAATAAACTGTGATCTTGATCAAAACGAGGTTTATTGGATTTTGCTGAAAACAGCAGATCCTACAACAGTTATTCAATGATCAGTTTCAACAACAACATTACCTTTTTGCTTCAATAAATCATTCAGAAATGTCTGGGGCCTCATGCACAGAGACTTGCGTAGAATTAATTCTAAAACATTGCGTACGGACTAAGCTGGAAATGTGTGTACGCACAAAAAAAAATCCGATGTATGAAACACTGTGTATGCGGAAACCCACGCACATTCTCTTTGTACATCCAAATCAACGTGAAACTGAGTGCACATGCACGAGCGCTAATACCCTCCCTGACTTCTCCCCTTTATAAATATGGTAAGGACTCCACTTTGTCAAACTCAAATGAAAAGCAATGGCAAAAGCAAGAAAGCAAGAAGAGAAAGTTAACAGATTGTGAATTGGAGGTGCTCCTATCGGTGTAGACTGAAAAAAAACCTGTGTTATTTGCAAGTTTGTCCTCTGGAATTAATAACAAATGAAAAAATAAATAGTAAAATAAAATAAAATAGTAAATAATAGAATAGGAGAGTTTAGCTGACCCAGTTAACACAGTTGGGTCTGAACATCACACTGTGAACGATTTAAAAATGAAAAGGTCCGATGTAAAGGTTCAGGTTAAGAGGGGAATATTGGGGCTCCAGTGGGGTCACGTGGATTTACTTTTATTTAGGTCTACACTCACAATAACTTTGCTTAAATGTGCCTAAAAGAAAGAAACATTTCAATTCGATAATAAATTGGTTGGTCTGTTTCAAATAGCAGGCGATCTATCACTGGTTACAGATTAGGCGAAGTACACACAGTTTTTGTGCACATGCAGTGTTGATACATGAGGCCCCAGATGATCTGAATCAGGTGTGTTAAATAAGAAAGACCTATAAAACAAAATGTGCACAGCAATTCTATTCCAGGACTGGAAATGAGAACCACTGCTTTGAACACTTTTTTAAAGCTTGTCTATAAGTCCACACATGAATCTCAAGGATGTCTCAATTTTTTACTGTCACGTGTCTCTTTAGAGCTGAAGTGGATGCGGCAGTATGCAGGTAAAGTGTGCTCTCTGCACCACACTAGATTACATTCCTATTCTCTCAGTTTTATCACTGCACTACATTCTTAATTCAATATTAAAATCTGCATCATCAAAAAAAGGTTTGTGAAGTTGTTATTCACACTCTCTATTTTCTCAGTGAATGTCACTCTGGATCGTGATACAGCTCATCCTCAACTCATCGTGACTGATGATGGAAAACAAGTGAGATGTGGAGACATTTGGCAGAAACTCCCAAACAACGCAGAGAGATTTGATCATGGTCCAAATGTACTGGGAAATGAGGGATTCAATTTCAGGAGATTTTATTTTGAGGTGCAGGTGAAGGGAAAAACTAACTGGACTTTAGGAGTGGCTCAAGAATCAATTGAAAGAAACGGAGAGATCAAACTGAGACCCAGTAATGGGTTTTGGACAGTGCAGCTGAGGAATGAAGAAGAATATAAAGCCTGTGCTGGTCCCTCAGTCTCTCTGTCTCTAAGAGTAAAGCCACAGAGGGTCGGTGTGTTTGTGGATTATGAGGAGGGTCTGGTCTCCTTTTATGATGTGGAGTCCAGCTTTCTTATCTACTCTTTCACTGGTCAGTCTTTCACTGGGTACCTCTATCCATATTTTGGCCCATCTCTAAACTATGGAGGTGAAAACTCAGCCCCACTGATCATCACACCCGTCCCTTGCAACGAATGAGTTTATATCCCTGATATTAAAATAATTTTGTGTAAAAACATTATGCATGTGGGACGAAGGCCCTTTATAGTTTGTTTTTCAGTTTTTAAATCTGCCAGGGGTGTTGCTATACCTCTTTTGCTGGGGTATAAATCTCAAATTTAAGTTTAAAAATTTACTTTAGTTAATTAATGTATATTGATAATCGCGGATTTTTTTATATTTATATGCAATGTAGTAACCTAACACACGCTTGTAAAAGCAACCACCATAGCACACTTTGGCCATTAGGCTACTTGTTGCAATTTCGAGAGAAAATCTTTCACATTTTTGTGACTCCCTGCGTCACCAGCCCCCCCTACACACTCCAAACTGACCCAAAATAGGCTCAATCTTTAGTGCTTTGTTTGTACTGCTTTTTATTTTGCTTATTTTTCTCTTCTTCTACTACTTCTTCTCCAAACGGAACAGTGAGTGAATGGTTATAACCTAGAAAGTCCGCAATGGACCCTCAATCCATTTATTATCTGTCACTGCCGTTAGATGCAGACTTTATGTTATGACAATCCATTCGTGAAACAAACATACTTCATTCTGTTTATTGAGGTACTTATTTGGTGAGCACCCGAATCCAAATGTATTTAACGGGGAAAGTATAAAAGCATCAAAACTATCCTCCAGCAATGTGACCAGTTGGATGGTAAAAATGCTAGACGTCTTTCAAAAGTAATTAGAAATGTGAAAATAACTACTAAAAATGTCGAAAACAGTGGAAAGAAAGGTTTAAATCAAGAAAAAAAGGTCTCAATCCTAACAAGAATTCAGTTAATGCATTCAGTGAGCGTCAGGCTGCTTCTATCCTTAATATTTCAAAGACAGCAGTTCACAAAACATTAAACAAACGTGCGTTGTTTTGTATTGATGAGATTAACAGTTTTAAGAATAAAACCCAAAAGAAAGGGATTTTTCTGCAGTGATTTCTTATTTTTTTCCAGAGCTGTATAAATTTTTGATTCTAAAACATAAGGTGCGTTCGCGATGCACTACACTAGCCTGTCACCGGCTGGCGAGCCCCTTGCAGTCGGGGGAGGAGTAAAGAGACGGCCGGCAGGTCGGACACTTATAACCTTATAATTATAGGTTTCCGTCTTGGTTAATAGCATCCTTATGATAGGAACATTTTATATACATAAATGTAGATACCTAAAAATGAAACCAGCCTTTTAAGCGTTTCATAATGAGTTTGTTTTGTATACAAAAGCCCTTAAAATGATGAAAAAGAAAATTGCAATAAATCTGTTTTCTGTTGTATTTGTTTGCACCCGTTTTGAAGATTGTAACGTGATGTTAATTTGACATTGTCAAGTTTTTTGTACATTAATAATTGTTCAATAAAAAAAATAAAAAAAATAACCTATAGGTTTCCGTAGTGCTGAATCAACGTCATTAACTCTTATGCAACAAGAATATATATTTACCATATCTCCTCCATATCTATCTTCATTTTCATCATTCATGTTTGGTTTGAATATCAGATATTCGATATAAAGATTGATTACATACAGGAACTTTTTAAAGAAAAAACACGCATCGTGCTTGTCATCACATAATCTGACCAATGAGAATAAAGTGTGTCGTCATCAAGGCTTTCGCAGCCTTGACTTTCGAGGTCCCTGTCGGGAAAACAAAAACGGCGGACATTAAGTGAAAAATTAAATATCTCTTGTCTTAAATATATTTTTGTATTATAACGCAGCACTACAGTAGATTGACATAAAATATGACGGTTTTAATAATCACGCCTTCAGTTATGAAAATATGAAATATGTGTTGTTGTTTTTTTACATTTTTGATAGCGGAAGTAGCTGGATGCTGTTGGAGGCCGTTACTATGGAGATGAGAACAGTCCGCTTTGCGTGAGCAGTTGGCACATTGGTCTCATGTTTTAGTTAAACTATCGTCATTAAACAATAACAATTTTGTATTTTCTTAGCATATATCATATACATGCAGTATAATTATTCATTAGACTGTTTGTGATATTTGATATTTTGAGTAGATATATGTTTTCACAACCCTAGCACGACCCTAAAACGGAGTAACTACAACTGGGGTGCTAATAGGTGTGTTCGACTTCACGCGGCGCCGCAAGAAATCGGCTGTCGCCTTACAAAACAATGCATTCTGGGAAGATCATTTGTCCGACTTTGAGCGGCGCTGCAGCCATAGACATATATAGAGACTATCCAATAAAGTGTATGCCTATGAATTTCATAGACAATTGTGTCTAGTACTATATAAATTACAAAGGTTTAATTGGCATCTTTATTTCAAACGACCCGACCGACCGCGACCATTTCCGGTCAACCCGCGCATCACTGATATATAACCATGGTGTGAAAAATGTAAAACTGTGACAGCCCTACTGTCCACAACCTGTTATTTTCCTATAAAACGTCCTATAAGCAATTCAGATTTACATTCCACATTTTCATTAATATTGTTTTCATTATTAAGTATTATATCTAAAAAATACTCAGTTTTTATTTTAGAAAAGCGGCACTTATGTCATGACTTCTGCTAGATACTAATTACGATATCCTCTTGTCCTTTTTCCCTCTACTTTTTCCTGACAAGCTGGCCATGAGAAATGCTAAAAGTATGCATTACTGTACATTTATTTACCAATTTGACACTTACTTATACTATACTATATTTTAGTTATACTTCTGTTTTAAATTGTACTACACTTAAACCAAATGTGTGCTTTCTGAACCACATTTCTGCTTTAAAAGTATACAAGATTTACTATATAATGAATATTTTAAATAAAAAATACATGCCATATAAATAACATAAATTAATACATTTTCTGTCCGCCACATTCGACCCACATAAGGGCCATCAAACCTTTAGTAGAACTGAACCATATAAGAATACCTCACAAGCTCCATATATCAGCCACAGTAGTTTGCATCCTTTACCTCGTTTTCTACTGAGTTATAGTAGTTTATTTGTAAAAACATTACTATTCTAGCTAAAAACATGGACACCAAATATTAACATGCGCCACATTCGGACCAAAGAAAATGTGTTGAATCAAAAGTATAACAGGTTAAAAAATGTGTCTAAATATTCTTCAAAAAACAACAAACAACACATCACTATAAAATATATCTATAGTAATAATCACTAACATACACAAATTATCACCAATTAACCAAACTGATACACATAGCACAAAATAAATAACTTACATTTTGCTTCAAAGCCACTTCCTTGACGTCAGTTACCGTCTATTATAGACAGTCATTAAAGGGTCATTTTATTTAATTATTCAATAATATTCATGTTATTATGGAAAATAAGTAAGTAATCATATTACTGTAATCATTTCACTAACAGTTACAGTCAAGATATATACAATATAAAAAGTACACACAAGTATATATTTATGTTATGTTATGTTATAACAAATACTGTCATATTATTAAAAACTGTAATGTATTATTAGAAGCTCCACTAGATGTGCTGCACAATCTTTCTTTAGCAGTTGTTTTCAAAGCACAACAAGACAGCATGTCTTTAAACGTGTTTTTAAAAAAGAATAAAACTCTGAATAAATCTTCTGACGTTTGAACGGGACTTT
>JAUCMU010000595.1:0-11775 GCA_032275025.1 Enteromius treurensis | reverse complement strand
TATATATATATATATATATATATATATATCATACAGCACTAAAGGAAGGGTCTTTACAGTTGCCAAAAAGTGACTTTTTTAATTAATTTAATATGTATGTTAATATAATTTAATTAACATTTATTAATTTTTATTAAGGATTATTATTATTATTGTTATTATTATTATTATTAGCAAATGAGAAAGCCCAGCCCAGGTGACGTAAAGCAAAGTAACATTATGGATAACTTTTCATAAAAAGTAACTGATTAAAACAATAAGTGACTTTTTATGCAGTAATAGAATATTATTATGCATTACTTTTAAAAGTAACTTTCCTCAACACTGCATATAATTACAACCTAACTATTTAAAAATAAACTCTGCATTGATAGATGCAAGACAAAGGTGAGCCATTAAAAAATAAAATTAATAATTAAAAGTTGCTTTAGTTGCTTTGGCAATAATATTTATATTTTCAGACAAGTCTTACTAGTTACTGAAAAAAGTAATATTATTATAGTAACGCATTACACACAACACTGCCAGTGTGGATGCAACACAACTGGGCGCGAGAACCACAGAACCCGGAGTGACCAGAAGGTCTAAATCATAAAATCTGACAAATGTCAGAGGCGTAGACCAACCAGCCGTCTTGCAGATCAGAACTGAGACACCTCCTAGAAAGACCTTAGAGGCCACCACTCCGCACGTTCGGTTGAGGTGCTACTGTGGGGAACTTTTGAACATATCCCGCTTGTGGTAAAAGCAAAACTTTGGCCAAACCTGGTGCAAAGTCCAAGTAGGAAGGGGCCACAGAAACGGCCTGCAGATCCCCAAACCTCTTAAAAGAGGAAACCGCCAGCAAGGGCACCGTATTAATGGTCAGAATGTAGTCGGAAACTGTCAAATTCTGTGTACTTCTCCTTTAAATCTTCACGAGCTCCTCTGACCCCGCCCTTCTTTTCTAAGGCACTCGCAGATGATCTTTTTAGCCATATTCATAGTGAAACTTGCTAGTTAGCACTTTATCAAGAAAGGCGATTTGCAAAGATTTGTTAAAAGAAATTATGCTCACTGCTCACAAGCTGAGAAAATGTCACAATTGTGAGATGGCAGATGTTTACTTTTTGCATATTTCTCACTGAACCATTGAAGAAAATGTTCCACATGCTTGTGTTGTTCTGCTTGTGCTGGTGGCATCTGATTGGTAAGTTTTATATATATATATTTATTTTTTTTATATTTTTTTTTTGGGGGGGGGGGTTAATGTAGCATTCTTTGATATATGGTAAAATTTGGTAGTTCTGTATGTTGTCTGAGGGTTGGCATTGTTTGGGGGTTTGACATCATCTCTTTTTAGGTTTTTGGTCATCTGAGTTCATTAAGGTGTTGGATCCAGCCTAAAGCTTGTAAAATTCCTTTTTACCACATTATGTTAATCCCATCCCAGAAACAGAGAAACAAAGAGAGACATAATTAGCGTAGCTGCCGTCCCATCCAAGCAAAGCCTCATTATTTTGTTCCTTCTTGACATCCAGACTTAATTTCAACATCTGATCATTTAAAACCAAAAAACTGTGACAAATGTTTGCTTATGCTTGATTCTTGTACTTGATATGCATGCTGTTACCTATGATCTAAATCTGCAAGGTAGCACATAACATTAAGAGTAAATGTTTGATTGTCTGTAACATTATGATTGTCACAATGTGATATGGCAGGAATTATTAGATTTTTTCAGTCCTTTCACACAATTGAATCTGAATTCAACCTTTAGTTGAAAAAGTCTGCAGTTAGTTGAGTTCTTCAGTGATTTATTTTGCTCTACTTGGGCCAGTATGGATATTTTCCACTTATTTTTAATTTGCTGGCTACTTCTTCTTTCTGTGAAGCCTGACCACAGACTTCTTTCAACAGTCTGATGATGCCACAAATCCCCTTCATTAATTTCTTCTACAAGCTCTGCATAGTTGATGCTACAAGGAACATGAGGACCTAATTGTGTCTCCAGGTGTACCTTACATGTGTGAGGTGCTGGACTTGCAGCCTGTATTATGTGTTTGAGAGTTGAAGGAGTTTGGCAGAGGATATAGGTTGGAGTCTCAAAGTACAACTGTTGATGGTTCATTGATGTTGAAAGCACTTTCTAAGCATTTCTCCTCTTAACACCACCACATCCATTTTTCCTGCTTAGAAAGAGAAACAGCTTTCGGTCTTCTCTCAGCCTCATCCTGTCAACGTACCTCATCGACCACTACCGTTCTCTGGATGGATGTTGAAGACTTTCACTAGATTTTTTTTAACTTGATTTCAAGCTAGAGCCTCCTCTTCTCAACTGGACCTGACCCACAATATCTTTTTGGTTTTTTTTATGGTTGATATACATAGTTTGCTGCACTGCATCGAATGGTGTCCACTTCCACCCAGTTACCAGGGGAAGTGCAGCTGATGGTCACTAGAGCTGTCATCTGTAGTCTTTCTTTGGAACATTTCTATTTCTCCACTAGACTACTGAGAAGTAGTTCAAGGACCCCTTAAAGTGAAGGTTTTATGCATTGTCTCCATGGTTGTTAATGGATAAGGCAATGATTCAAAGAACAGTAAACAAAGCAACGCTGTTTAATTATTAGGCATTACATGTGCATTAGATGAAAAGAGAATGCCATAAAAACTTTCCAGTACCCTTCAGAGATATATTGTATAAACCTCTACCCTCAGTTTATTCTAATATTTAGAGAATTTAGATTTTGTTGTAATAATAAATGAAAACATCCTGCAAAGTTTAAAATCTGAAAATGCACCGTGTGTAAAATTGTTGTCTATCAAAAAAATAATAATGATCCTCATACACTTCTGCAACACCATGATTATGTACCTTACTGCATGTTTTGCCGCAGTTTCAAAGGGAAATGTTCAGAGAGTGGTGCTAAACACACGTTTAATACTGTATGTGACTGATGCATTTGTATTTGGTTGGTACTGGTATTTAAGAATTCAGAATTCAAATATCCAGTGAGTGCCGCTCAAGATTAATGCTCTATCATGTTGGAAATATCCCCTACACCAAACCCAAACCTAAACCTACCCGATAGTGTTAACAAATGCAAAAGTAATGTAAAATCATATTTGCTGAAGCAGCCATGCTATTTTAACTTCCTTAAGCTGGTTTGAGCTGTTTTGTCATGGATTTCAAACCAGAGCTTTTAACCACCAAAGTGCAACGCAGGTGAGCTACTGGGTAAAAGTACTGTGTTTATTTTTACTGGAAACTGCAGATATTTTTGTATGTATAGGTACATTTATTCAGGTTTGCAGAAATGTATGTAGAGGCACATATTTCCAATGAGTCTAGATTGCACTTTTGGAAAGTTAAAAGCTCTGTTTTTAAAAGAAATTGACCAATCACTGGAAAATGACAGCTGACTTCAGGCTTTGTAAGCCAAGCTTAATCTCTGTTTGTTCTTCAGGTGTGTTTGGTGAGTCAGTGTCAGTGACAGAAGGAGATTCTGTTACTCTACACACTGGTGTTACTGAAATACGTCAGGATGATGATATACTGTGGACATTTGGAGCTGAAAAGTTTCAGCTAGCTAAAAGGAAGAAAAGGAATCAAAACTTCTCCACATATGATGTTCTTGATGGGAGATTCAGAGACAGACTGAAGCTGAACGATCAAACTGGATCTCTGACCATCACAAACATCACGACTCAACACTCTGGAGAATATCAGTTAGAGATAGTCGGAGCAAAAAAATCATCAAAAACATTCAGTGTTTTTGTCTACGGTGAGTTCTCCAAACGCTCACACTTTTGTTTTATTATACAAATATACAGTACAAGTTGAGCTCCATCCAACATCATTTGTGGCAAAGTGTTAAAAGATGATAATTTTATATCATCAACTATACTGAAGATGTCAACTTTTTAAGAGAATCACAGAGAATGTAATCTCAATCAAACTACAGCAATGGCTGCAACTGGACAAATTATATCATGCATCTCCAATATGACTTCTTTAATGCATGGTGATGTATCTGAACGTTTAACATGCAGTTGAACATGCGAGTAAGAGTAGGAGTGTTATTGAATCTAATTAATCCAATCTTTTAAAACCCTGTGCTACTCCTTTAGAGTAAACATTAGTTGTGGCCAGGTATGGTTTCCCATACTTGGAATTTGTGTGCTGCCTTTAACCAGGTGCTCACACACACACAGCAGTGAACACACACACAGACACACACACCTGGTATGGTGACCCATACTTGGAATTTGTGCGCTGTCTTTAACCAGATGCACACACATGCAGCTTTACATTTTACAAATTACATGCTGTGAACACACAAGCCTCAAGACTAACAATGTGTGCAAACAAAATAAATATTGTACATTTAGATTTCATGCAGACTTTAAAAAAGCTCAATAACATCCATCATGTATAAAAGATAAAACTGACTGTGGGTTTGAGCCCTTGATAAAATGAATCACGATTCTGAAATGCCACAATGGTCCACTCTAGGTTCCCCCAGGACAGAAATTGCAACCTGGAGGACTCCCTTCCCGTACCCAATATTTCCTAAAATGTATTTGAAACATCAATGCAAAGCCTTTTTATTTAGACCTGATGTGCTTCCTATGTATATACAATAATCACTGTTAGATTTGTCAATATATTTATTTATTCTCTAATGTTGTCAGCTCGTCTGCCCGTTCCAATCCTCATCAGTAACTCTTCACAATGTTCTTCATCATCATCTTCATCACAGCAGAATTGTTCATTGTTGTGTTCAGTGGTGAATGTGAGTCATGTGACTCTCTCCTGGTACAAAGGAAACAGTTTATTGTCCAGCATCAGTGTGTCTGATCTCAGCATCAGTCTCTCTCTACCTCTGGAGGTGGAATATCAGGAGAACAACACCTACAGCTGTGTGCTCAACAACACCATCACAAACCAGACCACACATCTGGACATCAGTGAACTCTGTCACACATGTTCAGGTACAGCAGAGCTGATATTAATATTGATTTAATAAGTTGATTTGTCTTTTGGTGATCAGATTGATTTAATCACTTACATCAATGACTGTGTCTCTTTCACTCTCCAGACTCTGTATCTCTGATAGTTTTAATTTCTGCTGCTGTTGCTGGATCTCTGTTGATTTTATCTGTATTTGGGATCGTCTTCATCTACAAACAATGTAAACAAATTAACTAATTAAAATGATATTGTATAGATAATGAATATGTTGAAATATTGATCTTTAACATGGCACAGATTTCATTATAAAATTGATAACTTGGTTTTATGTGTTGTTTCAATGTTAATGCAGGTCAGACAAAAAGAAAAGATGAGACTCATTCAGTCCGGTTTAAATCAGCATCACAACAAAAGGTAGTAACTGCAGTTAGTCTGTTAATATATTATTTGTACAGTATAGATCATATAAATTAATGTTGCCGCATTGCATTGATTTTTACATTTTCTTTAAATTAAGTAGACATTTTTATGAAATTATTTTACAGAAGCATTAACAAAGCTATTATTCTGCCTGCATAAACATTCTGAGTGAATCAAAATGGTATTATAATTACTGTTGCTGTTGATTGACTGTATGTTTTTGTCTTTGCAGAAATCATTGGATGGGCATGTGTATGGAAATTCCGCCCCAAAGTCATGATCAAATGCTGAATCCTGTAATAAAACAAATGCTAATCACTGCAGATCCTGAATCACGTACCTCTTTAGGTTACATTTGTTCTCAGCCAGGATGTTTCTTTCTTACTAATATGTCTTGAAATGTTGTTGCTGTTTAATCAGTGGTCCCCAAATCGAATAACTTCAGAAATTAAATGTTGTACTTGCTTAAAATGCTTGGAAATGTAGCCCTTTTGATGATCCCACCCTTTACTTTTCTCTATTAAAGAATGAATGAATGAATGAATGGATGAAATTGACTGCATAGAGGGTTTCACACACGAAATGCGCTGCTTGATATTTTGGCAAATTCAGCATAATCCCTTCTTCACTCTCTGGTGTCAAAAGAGAAAAACGACATCTCTCTAATAATAGCACTACTTTTGACATAGATACGCTATAAATAGATGTTTCCTGATTCATTAGGCTTCATTTCCAGTGATGTGGAGTGTACAATTCATCTAAGTCACCTTATTTTGATGAACTATGTTTAGTAGTCGTGGCCTAATCTGGATAGGGAGTTGGACTTGTGACCCAAAGGTTGTTCGAGTCCCAGGTCCGGCAGGGATTGTGGGTGGTGTGAGTGAATACCCAGCACTCTCTCCACCTTCAATACCACGACTGAGGTGAGACCCTTGAGCAAGGCACCGTTCCCCCAAATGCTCCCCGGGCGCCGCAGCAATGGCTGCCCACTGCTCAGGGTGTGTGTGTGTGTGTGTGTGTGTGTGTGTGTGTTTGTGTGTGTGTGTGTGTGTGCGCGCACTTGGATGGGTTAAATGCAGAGCACAAATTCCAAGTATGGGAAACCATACCTGGCCACATGTCACACCCTTTTCTTTTCCTTATAGTACGTCATTACTGTTTGGACATTTTAGTGGTTCACTGTTAGGGGTGATAACCCATGAACCAGTGCCTATGTGTGTGTGTGTTTTTGTTTTTTTTACCTGATCAGAGATTGGTTTTACTAACTTACTGACATTTGAAGACACAGCCCCAACGCTTCTTTTGTCACGTCTTGTACAAAGTGAAGGAGAGTGCAGGAGACGCGAATAATAAGGAAAGCAAACAAGGAGAAACATCCAAAAAGCCAACGTAACACATTCATGATTAAAGGAACGACAGCTGGGGAGACACAGGTGGAACATTATCAACTAATAATCACATAAAGACAGGACAAACCAAATATGAGCAAACAGGAAGAAACAAAATGAAACCAAAACAGACAATGAACGTAACATCTCTCCTCTGATGCCACCTTGGTCTCGAGTTCCAGGAAGTGAGAAAGAAAGTTATAAATGATGATGCTGTTGAGGTTTCTACCTCAGTATCAAACAGAGTTTCTCATCTCGGCTTTTTTCAGTAGTTTAGTGAGTCTTACATGCTGCTCGTAGTGGCGGGACAGGAAAAAAATGCTACCTACTCACATACTAAACACACATGTGATACATACCCACTCTCTACTCTACCCACAATCTACAAGATGTTTGTCCACCCTGCAGATCAAACCACATCTCTGTAGAAGACAGACCACAGCAGGTTACAGTTTGACTCAAAATAAAATGGTACTGGGAGGTGGTCCTTTTTCTATACTTTGGTTTTTCCATTCACCAAAATTAGAACAAATAAACACGTTTTCAAAATAAGTAGGCTTTAAAGGTCATTTGTTAATTCTTATTTATCTTTATTTAACTGAAAATATGATGAATATTCTGCATTTATTTGTAGAAATTATGGTGTGAATGTACAACAAAAATCAACACTTTAAAAACATAACTGCATTTAAACATTTATTAATGACTCACCATTGACAGTAACACTGAAGATTTTTTCACTGCTGCTTCTGCTGCTGATGATCTTCAGTTCATAAACTCCAGAGTCTGTGATTCTGATGTTTGTGAAGGTCAGAGATCCAGACTCTTTGTCCAGCTTCAGTTTATCTCTGAACCTCTCATCACCATCTTTACACTGAACATCTGTGCAGGCATTACTATAATCTCCACTGATTTGAGCGATACGAGTGTCATTAAAATACCATTTAATATCTTCTTGTTCATGTGTTTTAACACCAGTGTGAAAAATGACTGAATCTCCCTCCTTCACAGACAATGGGACTACATCTGATCCTACACCAGACACACCTGAAGAACAAACAAGTAGCTCAATCCAAGCAAACATATAGCATTGTCCCTCACTTTAAAATTGCGCATACAGCGCAGTTGCTTACCTTTGTTACGAACATTGCCCCACATAAGCAGTGTTCAATACCTAGACTTGAGTTGTGTGCCACTCTTGTAGGAGCACAGCTGTCCAAACTCATTGGAAATGAGCTTACCTTGAAGATTCAAAAAGTCACCTTCTGGACAGATTCAACAACTGTCCCTCACTGGTTACATTCAGAACCCTGCCAGTTCAAGGTATTTGTGGGCAATAGAATAGCAGAGATTTAAGAATTAACATATCTAAAGGCATGGCATTATATTGACTCCACATGGAATCCTGCGGATGATCTCACTCGTGGCAAGCATATGAAAGAGCTTACTGAACAGAATCGATGGATCCAGGGACCAGAATTCCTCCTCCAATCTCAGAGTAGCTGGCCATCACCCCCAGCCATGCACAGACTGGATTCTGATGATAAATAGGAGTGAAGACAAGGTATCTTCTGTGGAACAATTAACTCATTACCACAAACTGCAGATGGTAGTAAATTTAGCAGCTGGACAGAATTGATCGAGTAAGTGGCTAAGGAGTTTCATGGGGCGCCAGCACAGAGTGGTTCTGCTTCAGCCAGTACTTACCAAGAGGCAGAGCTAATTGCATTGAAGGTTCAAGTAGGCCCAAATGGACAGTTTACCCGAGGACTGTTAAAAAGGGGTAAGCCTGTTTGTCCTAACAGCCGACTTTCTCTTTCTCTCTCCAGAGTTTGACTCTGATTCGAGTTGGAGGGCGATTAAGATGTCCAGAAGGCCTTGATCCAAGCACAGTACACCCTATCATACTCGATCCCAATCACCCCAACACCCGTTTATTAATCAAAGAATATGTTACTTGCCTTTGCTATTCAGGTCCAGAATGAGTGTTTGCGGCAAAGGTTTTGGACCTTAAAAGGTAGAGAGGCTGTAAAGAAACACCAGCGGACATGTCTGGAATGCTATAAATGGAGAATCAAAGCCCGTTTCACAGAAAATGGTTGATCTTCCTCCACCTTGACTTCGGTTATTTAAATCTGTGTTCCATTCAACTGGAATGGATTGTTTCTGACGCTTCTTGATCAAGGTGGGACGTTGGACCAAGAAAAAATTGGGCCTTTTATTCAAAAGAATGACCACATGGGCTTTACATCTTGAGGTTCTGACGTCTATGGACAGTGATGCCTTCCTCATGGCGCTGCAACGTTTTATAGGTCGACGTGGGAAGCCTTCAGAGTTATATTTGGACCAAGGCACGAATTTCCAAAGTAGAGCAACAGAACTTAAAGAGGCCTTTTATCAGCTAAGTCAGGATCTGCAGCAGCAGCCAGCTAAAAAATAAGTTAGCTTCCATTTTAATCCTCCCCTTGCACCACACTTTTGAGGAATGTAGGAACAAGAAATATGTTCAGTTAAGGTTGTGCTTTACACCACCTTGGGGTGAGACAGTGATTGCAGAAGTTCTCCAAACTGTTTTCATAGAAATCGAGGCCATCTTAAATTCCAAACCACTTGGATAAATATCAGCGGACATTCCTGATTTAGATCCGATCACCCCAAATTTCCTCTTGATGGGGCGGCCAGATGTTTCCCTGCCCCAAGTTATTTATCCAGTGTCTGAACTCCTAGCAAGACAGAGATGGAGGCATTACCATGTGTTGACTGACAGATTCTGGACAGCCTTCTTGCAGCATAACAGGACTGCAAACCAGAGGGAAGTGGCACTACCCATCGGCTGATATCAAACCTGGAACCGATGGCATGGTGGTTGACCCTCAGATGCCTTACTCATTCTGGCAGATTGGTAGAGTAGTAAAAGTCTTCCTTGGGGCTGATCACTGTGTTTGAACAGCCGAGATCCAAATAAAAGACAAAGTCAACAGACAAACTGAATTGCTGTTTGTTTGACGTTTGCATACACAATGTTTACGCTACATGCATATTATGTAAATTACCTCATAAGAGGTTTTAGTATGGAAGCGGTTGCCATTTCTAACCACTGGGTGGTTGTGCTGTAAAAGTTGTATTGCATTTTATATAATTTTGGCTCTTTGATAATATTTAACCAGAGAATGTAAGAAATTAAGTATTTCATATGAATGTCTTAAAGGGTACGTAACTTTAATCTACCTCTTTTCCTATTGTAGCCCACACACATTTTCACAAACAGATACCCTATTAGCTCACCTGTAAAAAGTGTACTACTGTGTTGTGTGCATCGTTATTGCATGTTTCTTCTGTGCAAGAGAAATTAAACCATTTGGATGGTCCTTATCAGAACTTGTGTTTTGACTGACACCCCTTAAGGGAAGGCTAGATATCAGACCTTACCTAATACAGTCCTTTCAGTCATACTTCATAACACCATTATTTCACAAATGTTTGTAAAAACAGTCTGCATCCCTAGGTGATTGATTTTAAAAGCCTGTGGCCATGGAAGTGATTGGATCACATGATTCTGATTTTTTGAATGGGTGAGAAAATAGTTTTGGCAATATAGTGTATTTCTAGAAAAGATGTTATTTTCTTTTTAGTTTAACTGCTAACACTGTTTTGATTGTTTTTGACATTTCATTATCACACTGTAAATCTATTTGTAAAGGATTCAACATTGCGGTTCAATAAAAGCAGGGCAGGAAGAACACCCTTCACCTACAGATTAAACACGCAAGCTAGAACACACACTCTTCATCTCTCAACAGAAACAACCACACCAGGTTTCAGTTTGAGTCTAAAGACATGCTGAGAAAATGTGAGATGGCAGACATTTACTTTTTGCATATTTCTCACTGAACTGTTGAAGAAAATGTTTCATGCACTTGTTTTGTTCTGCTTGTGCTGGTGGCATCTGATTGGTAAGTAATCAATATACCAATAGACATATTTTGGATTAATGTCAGAAACATTCTTTGATACAGTAGATGGTAAAAACCACAGAAATTATGAAAATTGTGAATTTTCTGTTATGCCACTTCTAAAATCTCATGCAAGGCCCAATTTTAGAAGTGCATGACTAGGGGTTTCTTTGCATTATATTTTTATATTATTGAACATCATGTTACAATTTAAAGGGTTGATGTAAAAACTAAAAGAGAAATAGCTTTAGCTTTTGTTTTCTGATTCAGTACTTTAATTCACGTTTATTATTTTGCACTTTTTACGATACAAATCATTGCAAAGCAGCTTTATAGGAAATTTAGTTTCTACACTATGTTTTATATTGAAACACAATATATTTAACTTATTGCAAAATGTGTGTTGTCATCCTTTGAGGGGCAATTTCTTCTTAGGTGTTCGGTCATCTAAGATCATTTAATGGTTGGCTCCAGCCTGAAGCTTGTTCCCAGCTACCACAAGATGTTAATTCCATCGCAGAAACAGAGAAACAAATAGAGGCATAATTAGCGCAGCTGCTGTTCGATTCAAGCAAAGCGACTAATTAGTTTGTATCTTCTTGACATCCATACCTCATTTCAACATCTGATTTTAAACCAAAGAACTGGGTCGATTGTTTGCTTACCTATTATTCTTGTACTTGATATGCATGGTGTTATCTAGATGATCTAAATCGGCAAACATTCACTGACGCTACGGTAACACATAACATTAAGCGTAAATTGATTGTCTGTAACATGATGATTGTCACAATGTGAGATGGCAGGAATTATTAGCTTTTTTCAGACCTTTCACACAATTGAATCTGGGGAAACTGACTGATTATTTTGTTTAAAGTTCTTAATTTTTTATACTGCCCTTTGGAAGAGACAGATGATAAAATATTTATGTTTCTATACAAAGTATGAGCAATTCACCCTGACCATCCTATGGAAATGTTTACACCCCTGACTCAAAATGCAAAGTGTTTTAGTAGTGGGTGGATTAATCATCTGCACCTAAAAATATTGATGTGAT